>CAUYPK010115440.1:0-64053 GCA_963574355.1 Loris lydekkerianus | reverse complement strand
CTTCATATGAAAGTGTGAGTGATTATTAATTGGTTTCATAATAGTACTAAGTATATTGGATATTTTTTCTTCCATTCTTGAGATACTTTACTAAGTAGGATATGTCAAGCTGAAAAAACAGTCAAGGACTGTATTCCCTTTACAGTTGTGCCAAAGAAGATGAAATATTTTGGAATTTACCTAACAAAGGACATAAAAGATAAACCATAAAGAGAATTATGAAACTCTGAGAAAATAAATAGCTGAAAACATTAACAAATGGGAAAATATACCATGCTCATGGCTAGGAAGAATCAACATTGTTAAAGTGTTCATATTACCCAAAGCAATTTACAAATTTAATGCAATCCCCATCAAAGCACCCCCATCATACTTTAAAGACCTGGAAAAATAGTACTCCATTTTATATGGAACCAAAAAAAACCTCAAATAGCCAAGATATTACTCAGAAATAAAAACAAATCAGGAGGAATCACGCTACCTTACTTCAAACTATACTATAAATCTATAGTGATCAAAACAGCATGGTATTGGCACAAAAATAGAGAGGTAGATGTATGGAACAGAATTGAGAACCAAGGGATGAACCCAGACACTTATTGTCATTTGATCTTTGATAAACCCATCAAAAATATAAATTGGGGGAAAGATTCCCTATTTAACAAATGGAGCTGGAAGAATTGGCTAGCAACTTGTAGAAGACTGAAACTGGACCCACACCTTTCACCATTAACAAAAATTGACTCTCACTGGATAAAATATTTAAACTTAAGACATAAAACTATGAAGATTCTTGGAGAGAGTTCAGGAGAAACACTTGAAGAAATTGATCTGGAAGAATACTTTATGAGGAGGACCTCCCCCCCTCCAACAATTGAAGAAACATAAAAAATGCATTACATTACTATTTAGTAAAATACATTACTGAAAAGAAGCTTTTTAGTTTAGTTTAAGATCTTTACTTACTTTACTTACTTTTTAGTTTGATCAGATTCTTTACTTACTTCACACAGTAAATAAAGCAAGCAGACAGTCCTCAGAATATTTGCAGGTTATACTTCTGACAAAGGTGTGATAACCAGAAACCACAGACAACTCAAACTTATGAATAAAAAAAGAACAAGTAATCCCATTTCACTGTGGGCAAGGGACTTGAACAGAAGCTTCTCTGAAGAAGATAGGCACAAGGCCTACAGACACATGAAAAAACATTGATCATCTTTAATCATCAGAGAAATGCAAATCAAAAGATGATATCATTTTGAGATATCATCTAACTCCAGTAAGAGTGGCTCACATCACAAAATCCCAAAACTCCAGATGTGGATGTGGAGAAAAGGGAACACTTCTGCACTGCTGGTGGGAGTGCAAGCTAATACGTCCCTTTTGGAAAGAAGTATAGAGAATATTTAGGGATCTAGAAGTAGACCTGCCATCTGATCCTTCAATTCCTCTACTAGATCTATATCCAAAAAAACAAAAATCACTTTATAACAAAGATATTTACACCAACTTGTTCATTGCAGCTCAATTCATAATAGCCAAGTCATAGAAGAAGCCAAAGTGCCCATCAACCCATGAATGGATTAATAAATTGTGGTATATGTACACGATGGAATAGTATGCAGCTTTAAAAAAAGATGGAGACTTTACCTCTTTTATGTTTACATGGATGGAGCTAGAACATATCCTACTTAGTAAAGTATCTAAGAATGGAAGACAAAATATCCAATGTACTCAGTACTATTAGGAAACCAATTTACAATCACTCACACTTTCATATGAAGGGGACATATTTTTAATAGAAAGTCAATATCATTTCAAGAAATAAATCTTTCATTCTCAAGGATATGCCCGGAACTTCAGGTAAGGAATGAATTAACAGCAGCCTTAAGTTCACCAATATGAAAAATTTCCTTGAAGAGATTCAAACAGTGCAGCCATGGTGCATGCAATTTTGCAAAATCCGGTAGAAAACGTGGGTTTTTCAAGCATTTCTCTGAAAGTCACTACATAAACTAATATTCTTAAAAAGGTAGCTTTGAGTAGATTGTACACACACTATACAAGCAGACATAGAATCTGAACTAAGTTTCCTCTTCTGTAAATGAGGAAGTCAAGCTAAAGGTTTTCCACCCTTCCTATGACTACCGGTAACTAGTCTCATCACACAAATGTCTACTGCCACTGGTTTCTGGTTCCAGGTCTGTCATTTGGATATCCCAGTGAAGGCATTGTAGCAAGGTTCCTGTTTCCCTTTTGGCCTTAGTTCTGGCACTTTCCCATCCTCAGGTAGAAATCAGTCCAAGGCACAAATAAGTAGAAATCTAGATGTCCAATGTCTGTCTATCTCCCTCTCTCTTAACTGGCAGTAAACACGCCCAGGGGCGTGGGGGGAAGCTGGCTAATAGGGTATGTAGTGCTTTGGCGATCCACAGTTCTTTGGCTTCTTCTAAAATGTAATCACCAGCAGTGCACAGAAGACAAAAAAATATATATCAATGGACTTCCAGGAATAACGACACCTAGAACTCAGCCAAAACTTATAGACATGCTCTCTATGGCTTGACAGCAGACGGTGCACTGGAGGATTGGTAGACACCAACAGCTTCTCTTAGCTGTAGACATTCTGATATTTGAATTTATTGTACCTGTTTGGTAAACATTCTTTTGACTTTATAATGAGGAGTTAATGTCATGTTTAGTTACTGCTATGGTGAGTTATGACATCCCCTTCCAAATTCACTAGGAACTTAATTCCATTGAAATAATATTAAGAGGTGTGGTCTTTGGGGGGTAATTAAGTCATAAGGACTCCATCCTTATAATGGGATTAGCACCCTGTCGTGGGGCTCACCTTATAATAGGTTAAGGGGAGCACACACCTGCTCTCCTGCTTCTGCCACAGCAAGAGGGAGCCATCTGAAAGGAGAGAACACCCCATACCAGACACCACTGGCAGCACATTATGTTGGACTTCCCAGCCTCTAGAACTGTAAGAAATAAATTTATTTTCCTTATAAATTACCCAGTCTAAGGTATTTGTGACAGCAGCAAAAACAGACTTGGACATTTACTATCATTTCTCAGATTACTAAGAAATGCAAACATCTTAGCCTAAGTTACAAGCTGCATCCTTTAAACAGACTTGGATTTCTCTGGACCTTGCTTAACTACTTTTGTTTCTTGCATCATGCAACTTTCTCACTAGTGCATAGCAAATCATCCCTGAGAAATACGCATCAATTTGTGTCATTGCTCTCAGTAGGTGAAGTACAGGCAAAGGAGGAAATATTTGATAGGATATTCATGGGCATTTTTTTTGATTATGGTGATTTAATAATAATTTTAATAGAATGAATGACATACTACACATTTCTGGTATGTTTTCATTTAGTAATTGACAAAATTCATACTGCTACAGGTAACCTTCACCTGTCCTGCAGCCTTTCTTTTTTATTCTGAATGAATCAGTCTTTCGTTGTTTAGATTGAAAAAGAAAGAAAGCCCTAAGATTTTTGCTTCTACTTTCTTCTTTTGCATCAGAAAATTAGTAAGCGGTAATCTAGAAAATTAATAACAAGAAAAAATAATACACATATAAATGAAATTATGCAAAGATAGAATATAAAACCAAAATAAGTATTTCAATAGAATTTTGCTATTGCTTATTCTATTTAATAATCCTAACAAATAACAATGTGAGATAAACACATTTATTTAGAATGTAGAATATGCCAGTGTGAAAATGTGGCTTTTTCCAGCATATAAAATATTTATTCCTTTTTAAAAATTGAAGAAAAATTCTAACTCAGAATTAGTGCAGTGGGCAATTGAAAGAGAAATATTATAATTAAAAATATTTCAGCTTCTGTACTCAGAGGCAAAAGATCTAGGAAAGACTAAATAACGATCAATGCCATTCAATGGATCTTCAAAATCCGGAAGTACATGTTCTGACATGTTATATACACACCAGCCTGTGTCAGTCACAAACTTTTGTCACTAAATGCCTTGCAATGAAGCAAACAAACCAAAGTTACTGAGAATGAAAACTTGGTTTAATTGGTTTCCTTTTTTTCTCTTCGTTTGAATTTTATTTTTGTTGTTTCATAAGCAAATGTTCCTCCTTTGTCCTTTCCCTGTTCTCAGCTGCTTAACCAGTTCCTGACACTTGGTAACCCCATGACTTGTCTTAACGTCCTGCAATCCTGCTTAGAAGTTAAAGGCAGAAAGCAGGAGGGAGACCAAAAGAACAAGCCAGTGAGAGCAGGAGAGGCTGATTTTCCAAGGCACCGTGTGAGGGTTGTATAAATATATCAGGATAATTCACTTCAAGCAATATGCACAATATTAAGGTAAGTATTTCAGTTTTTTTTGTTTTTGTTTATGTATCTTCTTACTCATTACGTGTTTTTCTTTCTCTGAAACAAAAATATAAATTACACTTATGAAGCTTATAAGAGAAATAGTAATAAGTTTTCATTGGAAATGGATTCGTGACTCATTTAATATTCATAGCATAAAAGAATTAAGCTTCTTTTTTTTAAAGAAAAATTAATTTTTATTTTTTTGTACATACAATTAGGTTCCACGGCTTGCATTTGTAAGGTGAAGTCTTAGTTGTAGTTGGCGACCTTCACCCAGGAAGTGTGTCCTTTACCTGGACATTGTACCCTTCAGTTAGGAATTTAGCAAACACCCTGCTCCTTCTTGAATTTAATTGAGCTTTTCTTTCTTATGTGCACATTGTTGTTAAACTACATATTTCAACTTAGTATTGAGTACATGGAACGCTTGATTTTCCATTCTTGTGGTACAGAATTAAGATTTTTAAACCATGCACTGCTGTATATTAGGATGAGTGTGAGATTTCCTGCTCATCACTTAGAAAAACATACATTACTTCTTTTAAGAAGTAAAGGTGTTTTGAGTATGCCTGGCCTCCAACGTACCTGACAAATTTAGTAGAAAGTCAAAGTAATAAGCAACTAATCAATTCCTTTTGATCAGTGTTTCTCAACCTTCCTAAAGCCATGACCCTTTAATGCAGTTCCTCATGTTGTGGTGACCCCCAACCATAAAATTATTTTCATTGCTACTGAGAACCACACTGCTTTAGATATTTCTTGAATGCCTACTCTGTGGCATTGTTAATTTGTATATCAGATCTCTGAGATAAACATCAGAGTTCCAATTTTCAAAGCACAAAACTAGAGCTATCTCTAATTTCACTCTTTCCACTATACCATTGTTCTTTCCCAAATGAGGAAGATTTCAGCACATGAAGAAGGCTGGAGCAAAATGTAGCATAAGGAATACCCAAACAGGAAAGAGGCCTCATGCAGGGGCCATTATGCCTGAGGAATACTTAGATGTCAGATCTCTCGGACCACCTATGTCTATGGTATAAGTGATGGTTGAACTCCCTGAAGTCACATTGTCTTGCAAGAGTTTCATGAATACATTAAAAGAAATAGTTGGTGGAAATTCACTTTCTACTATGGAACATATAATTTACTCTCCAAGTAAATTAAACATTATATCAAAGCCAGAGTTTGGAAGACTATAGTAAAATGCCCCCATATAACATGGAGAGAGGTTGAAAAGGTACAATTTATGAGATGTGGGAAACAGCTTATCTAGTATCTATAAGTATATCCATCATTTATGGCTACAATCAATTGATAAAAGAGGTGATTGAAGCTTAATCAAAGGGTAAGTCACTAAAAGAATCTGGTATGTCTAGAACAAAGGAGAATATAGTGGTGATGTATGAGGGAAAGGAAAAGACAAAGTCTAAACATTTATATTTGAGTCTTCAATAATTTATTTGGTATGTTCTGATAACTCCCAATCTAGGACTTCAGGCTGATGTCTTTGTGTTATGACGGATGCTGGATGCATTGACTTTCCCCCAGCATGGTGGACTGTAGCTGTGGTTAGAATGATGTATAATAAACACATTCCTTTGCTCCCTTTCTTGATTATAAAATAAGTTTATGAAAATATTATGAATTAACCTTTTGTACTTTCCTAGTTTTCTGTCCTCCTCTATCTGAGAAGCTACGTTTCCTGTTGATTTAAATAAATAGATTTACATTCTAGGTTTTACAAGCATACTCTCTTATCAACTCTGGATACACCCCCCCCCAAAAAAAAATTAAATAAATAATAAAATTTCTAGTGTAAGCTTGAGACTGGTGTCACAACCGGGATGATGGCCATTTCAAATAATGCCATTCTGAGAGATGCTGTTTTATTTTATACATTTGGTCCATAAAATGATATATATATATATATGTATATATATACATATATATACATATATACATATACATATATATAGTATATATATGTATATGTATATATGTATATGTATATATGTATATGTATATGTATATAGAGTTTTCAGAGCAATATTGACAGGGAAAGACATGTGGGAACTGAGGTGTCTTGATACCTAGCTCATCAGCAGGACAGCAGTAGCTATGTCTTACTTACCCCTATGTCTCATCCAACCGTCTCTTCCTTTCTAAATTGAATAACCAAAGAAGTATAGCCTGGCATTCCCCTCTGGCCTATGTTTCATTTTCTGCACTCTCAGCCAGAAAAACTTCCATTCAGATGCCTGAGGGAAGACTGGGCTCCTGTATGCCTGCCTGCAGCCTGGTTGGGGAGATTATAGCTCCACTGGCACCCTGACAGTGACTTGCCCTAACACCAAGATCCCACAATTCTTAATTTCCTAGTTTTCCAAAAGTTAATAAAATACACAAGCATCTTGACATATCAACTAAACATTCTAAATATTGAGAATCAAATACAAAGCCACCTATCTCAAGCTGGAAACTTCATGTATGATAATGTAGACCCACATTTTAATTGTCGGTCATGTTCGTGGAAGAACGGGAACATGCAAGTGCCCCCAAGTCTTCTGTGCTTCACGTTGTTAAAATGCCGGTAAGTGGATAAGCCAATGATTCCAATTCCCTTAACGTGTGAGGTACTAATAATCTGGAATCTCTGAAACATCGGGGATTAGATACTGCCCCAATCTGTTTCACATTTTCCTTTGAATAGTAAGCATTCGCCCTATTTCATGTGTCAGTGATTAACCCACGTCCTGAGCGATCCACACCAGTCCCAAATGGTTCGCTGACTCTTACTAAAGTGACAAAGTATTCATTTTCAACCTCTGTCTGAAGCACTCAAAGTTTGGGTGGTAAATTACCACCTCTTACTCGTTTGCATTCCTGTGGGTCCTGACCATTCCTGTTAGTTTTTCCTACTTCAATATCTGGACCTGCAGGCTGTGCGGTTCTCCTCGGAGTACGCTCTGCAAAACACCTGGACTATTTCTGCAAACTGCCTGTAGCTCTTTGGGACTTGTAGGACCCCCGAAAGCCCTGAATTTTAGCAAAGAGAGAATTATCCTCCAGGCTTGTGTTCTTGTTCCCAATTTTCTTTATTACTTTGAAGTTCGATATTCTCCTGTCACTCTCTTGATCATGTCACAACTCCCAAAAATACAATCCGTTTGAAGGAACTTGTGATGAAAACAACAATCAATCACTTTGTTGTTCAAATATTTCTTATCCAGCCGTTTGCTGTTCAAAATTTCAGTGCAATTTGCTGCCTGGGGTGGAACAGAATTCTCAGACAGCCCCCCTCACCGTTTGCCTCTCAGTTATTCAATGCACAGTAGCTGAGGTGTTGCTGTGAAAGGAGTTTGGATGTGATCAGCACCAACACCCACTGACCTCTGACAGGAGCTTATCTGGGCAGGCCTGGCCTGATCACACGTGCTCTTTCAGCGTGGATTCAGAGAGAGGGAGAGAGGACAGAGAGATTTGGGGTGTGATGAGGGTTTGACAGGAGGGAAATTCTCTAACGTTGACTTTTGAGATGGAGAGTGTCCTGTAGCATGGTAGCCTCTAGAAAGTGAGAATGTCCTTCAGGTGACAGTCAGCCAGGAAATGAAAATCTCAATTCTACACCCACAAAAATATATAAACACCCACAAAAGACTGACTTCTGCCTCTGAAAGCAGACCTGGAGATTCACGTGGGAATACAGCCTGCCACCACCCTCCACTCAGCCTGTGAGACCCTGAGCAGAGAACCCAGCTGTGCTCAGACTTCTGACCGACAGAACTCGCAGCTAAATAGAAGGGTGTTGTAGTGATCTGCTAAATTTGTGATAATTTATTACCAAGCAATAGAATACTGTTCAACTGTTTCTTGTTTACCCATTTATCATGCAAGTTCTATGGAGTTTGCCTTCCAGATTACTTATAGAGCTACTGCCAAGAACTGGAATCCAGAATGGACTTTCACGGATGGAAGAGAGCAATGGGTTGAGAATGCCAAGAACTTACCGGAGTCCACAGGGTTCCCAGATGAGGCCTTCTGGCTCTTGTAAGGATCCCTGAAGACTCCATTTGTAATGATGATTTTGTCAATGTAAGCCAATTTTTCATTTACTTAATGTATAAAAGCTTTCTCCAAAAGATTGGGAATAAATCATTACTTTACCATTTTTCATGGACACCTCCCATTATGTACATATGTGTGTGTGTCTGTGTATACAGCCTTGCATTCCTTTATAGTAACTGGGAAACATTGTGAAAAATGTGTCGTTAAGTGATTTCATCATTGTGTGAGCATGGCAGACCGAGAGGGTGTAGTCTGTGTGCACAGCCTAACACTCCTAGGCTGAAACCCCGCTCGGCTGCTGGTTATTCCTCCGAATACTATGGGCAACTGTAACACAGTGGTGTTTGTATATCCAACCACAACTAAACATAGAAAAGATACAGTATTATGGTCTCATGGGACCACTGTTGTATATGTGGTTTGTCCTTGACCAAAATGTCGTTTTGAGATAATTATATCATATATGTGATACTTAAGCTGTGAATTTTTAAGCTTCATACTTTCTAAAATAAATAATACGTTGGTTATCAGTTTGTATTATGTGTATATTTGGGGTTGTAATTAGTGATAGAGAAATACTTTAATTTTGTACATAGTATTATGTATTGTGGAAACTATTCAATTCAACATGGAACATCTTAGCTAACATGTGGATAGTTGATATTACCAAGAATTAAGACAATAATGAGTTACTACTTCCAGGACATCATGGTTTAAGACCTAAACATTCACTGAAAAAAGAGAAATGGACGAAAAAGCATTGAGAAAAACAAACAGTTTTCTCTACTAGTACATGGAAAAAAAATAAATGTGCCTCACTCAAGTATTATGATAGTAAAAAGCAGAGAGAGAGATGTCACCAGGGCACAACGTGTTACCCACTGATTAACCTCCTTAGGGACCCCTGAACACACAAAGATGCCCCAAAATAAGCCTGTGAGAGGGAAAAACATGATGAAAACATGATAATAACCTACAAACATCTCAAAATTAAACTCGAAATAGAGCTATATATCATTTCATGCCAGCACAATTTAAAGTGATAAAAGGAATTTAGAAAGGGTCAGCTGAGCTCTGTCTTATATAAAAGTCCTTAGTACATCATTTATTCTCTTTAGGGTTTGGCAAGATTAATAACTTCATGAGGCAGCTTCACTTAGTCAAAATAAATGCATCATCCTGGTCAAATGTAGTGTTGTTTTAATAGTGCTTCCTGATGCCGTATCTTCAACATCTTTAAAATTGTATTTCCTTAAATACCATCTTTCTATTTAAAAAATTTGTTTGAATATACTTTATAATTGCCCTGTTTCAGAGTTTTCTAAAAACTAGGCAATTTTTTCAAGTTAAAAAAGTGACAATCAGTTCAACAGCTTAGTAATTTGGTAAATGAGCTCCCTTTGTGCTAAAAAGCAGAATATATTTCTTTGTGCTGAACATAGCATTGCACTCACCAAAAGATAATATAATATCTTATTCACGTTCAATGAATGCTGGACTGGATACGAGAAGAGACATTTAGGTGCTACGATGCATAAGGACAGCATTTGCAAGATTTTTAATATTCAAAAAAGAGTATCGCTGTGAAGACCTTGTAAACGCATTACTGAAATACTACTCCTACCACAAGGGGCTGTTGGAAATTATTTTTTCCATATTAAATTATATGATTTTATTCTTAGTTAAGACTAACATTTACCCAGACGGGTAAGGGAAGTTGAGAAACACAATAGAAATCTATGATCACAAAAAATGTTTTATAACCACAGTTTTTTTTAAAAAGGATACCTGATTAATTCACACAGTAAATATTTATTTAGGACAAAGTATATTGATGAGCCTGGTTCAATTCACTACAGAGAAAACATTAGTCTTCCATGAAATCTCTTTAAGAAAGGCTATTTCAGCAATCATGAAACTACTTGACTGAAATTCTCGAAAGGCTGTCGCAGGTTTGCAGTTCAACTTTACGCTGATCAGCAGAGTTATGTATATTCAAGAATTCAGTTTGATAGAGCACTGCCTGTGTTGCCAGCAGCAAGTTTCCTGTAGATTGCATCTCTGTGTTCTCACTACTTTTTTCCCATTCCTACTGCTGAGACATTCATGCAGGCCACTGTCGTCCCTTGCCTAGATTAATGCATTAGTTCCCTCGCTCATTCCCTGCCTCTAGCCTTGTGCATTCTCTTCTCTGCTTCCAGCCTTGCAAGGTTTTCATACTGCAGACAGCATGAGCTTCCTGAAGTGTTAACACCTTGCTTATTATCTCACTCTCCTCATTGCTTTCAGAATCAAGTTCACACTCTTAAAACAGCATACAAGACCCCTGCTAACATTTGCAACCTTGTATTACTCACCCCACAGTATTTCCCATGCTGTAGACATGCTGACTTGCTTTCTGTTCTTGAAATACACTAGGCTCTCTCAACTTTGGACCTGCGTAGATATTCTTCTTCCTGACCGAAAAGCCCCTTTCCTCCTCATCAGCCCCCTTTGTTCCCTGTCCCCATTACATTCTTCAAGCAATCACTTTGAGATATCATCTGACTCCAGTAAGATTAGCCCACATCACAAAATCCCTAAACTACAGATGTTGGTGTGGATGTGGAGAGAAGGGAACACTTCTGCACTGCTGGTGGGGATGCAAGCTAATACATTCCTTTTGGAAAGAAGCTTGGAGGACACTTAGGGAACTAAAAGTAGACCTGCTGTTTGATCCTGCAATTCCTCTAGTAGGTATATACCCAGGTGACCAAAAATCATTTTACAACAAAAATATTTGCACCAGAATGTTTATTGCAGCCCAATTCATAATTGCTAAGTCATACAAGCAGCCCAAGTGCCCACTGACCCATGAATGGATTAACAAATTGTGGTATATGTCTACTGTGGAATATCATTCAGCCATAAAAGATAGAGACTTTACCTTGTTTATGATTACATGGATGGGTGGGAGCATATTCTTCTTAGTAAAGTATTTCAAGGATGGAAGAAAAAGTATCCAATGTACTCAGTATATGAAACCAATTATATAATCTCCCACACTTTCATATGAACGATAAAACACAACTATAGCCCAGATGAAGGAGGGAAGAAGAGGGTGAGGAGGAGGGAGTCTGGGTGGAGGGAGGGTAATTTGTGGGACCTCACCTATTGTGTACAATGCCAGGGTACATGTCAAATCTATTAAGAGTAGAGTATAAATGTCTTAACACAACAAATAATTAAGTGAGGTGAAGGCTATGTTAATCAGTTTGATGTAAGCATTCCAAATTGTATATAAAATCAGCACATTGTACCCCATAAAAGCATTAATATACACAGTTATGATTTAATTTAGAAAAGAAAAGGCAAATTCCCTGGATTCTCCTTGACTGCTATCTCAGTACCTTGAGGCCTACTGCTCTTCTTTCTCCAGCACCAAACCCACAGCATGGTAGACACTCGGTAAATGTGACTCATGTTGGCTAAACGAATGATTACACTAATTGGAGTAGGGCTTCGCATGATCTATTAAATGATGTGACTTAAGTGGGAATATATTTATTCTTTGGCCTGCAAATCCTATCTCTGTGATTTATGTCTAATAGACAAAGGAGTTCCACCAGAATGGAATATTAAAACCGGGAATATTAAGAAAACATAAATGGTTGTCTGCAAAGAGGTGGGTGGTAAAGAAATCATCAAGGAATAGTGGGGATTTATTGAAGGGGATGGGGGGGGGACACAGTTAGTACCCTTAGGCCTAAGACAGGAGGGAATGGTCCCACAATCTGGAACTGGTAGTAAACTATTGACAGTGACCTTTAGAAGAGCATCTCAGCCTCTGCTAGGCACCTTAGAAACAGAAGGTCAAGGGGATAAGGATCTCCTCTCTGTCCCCTTCCTATCTGACTGCCTGCTCCACCATTTCTACTGGCAGAAGCCAACAGGAATCCAGAAGGCAGGAGCTCTGTGTATGCGGTCCACACAGGTCTGCCCTCCAACACAGAACAGCGTGGGAGGTGACATTTGGTGGTGAAGAGGAAAACAGAAAAACTCCATCATGGCAATCTAACATTTCAAGAATTGGGAAATTCTTAACAATTTCTAAAATAATACAATAAGACAATGAATTGTGGGCAAAATTCTAAGTCAATGAGGAGAATCGTATCCTAAAATCAGCTGGAAACAAGTCTACTAATCAGTATATTTCAATGAATTAAAATAACCTAATATTCTAGTGAAATTATTAAAATGACTTTGTCTCATCTTCTCCCTTTTTAGCATGTTTCCAGTCTTTTCATTTCTGATCTGGACATCACAGGGTAATGTCACTCCATCTTTCTTGAAGTTTCCTTCCTTACAACCATCACTACGCCTTTACATTGCAGATAAAAGGAGATCTCGAGGGATTGCAAACTTTATTTAAAGTAGACCAAATTAGGGATGTGTAGTTAAGGTAGTTTAAAGCAGGTGGAAGATAGGTTTTTGCAAGTCTGAGTTATGTCAAAGCTGAAACCCAGGTTAAGCCGGGCTCAGTGAGTTTCAGTGCGCACAAATAGGTTTTAAATGTGATTTTTTCAAATCTCTTGTCTTTTTTCATATCTCTTGTAATTTCTAATATAGCTATAGCGTGCATTTTCTACCTGGAGTTATGTTATCTCTAAGGGTTTTGGACAGCCCACATCTTATAACATGATTAAAACAGTAAGCAAAATAGTGAAAAAGAATTTCAAATACATGAGAACACCGCGGGCATTTGTGGGCAATGAGATGAGGGTCTGCTGTTTGCTGTCAGCAGAGAACACAGTCTGTGGTCTCTGCTTTGTGGGAGTGCGGCGCAAGCTGGAACTTTTCTTTAACAAATTATAAAATCAACCAAGTCTCTGAGATTACTGTTGTTCGGGGTAAAAGTCCAAAGAGACTTAGAATTTTAGTGGAAATGCCAGTATTGAAAATTGAAAGAGACCTTGAGAAATCTTCAATCTGCGGACAATTTTTAGCCAAATAAAACATCTACCCATCACCATACATAAAAGCTCACCAGAATTAATTATAAGACTGATCCTGAATTTCATGATACATGGAGGAGGTGATTTATGATTTTCATTAAAGCTATATACTAGAAATAAAAAATAATTAACTTGCCATATTGTGTGTGTGTGTGTGTAATGCAGGGGTAAAGGGTGTTCACATTATGATTAATAACATAATTATTTCCTCACACCTAGAGGTAGGCTCAAATACAGAACGTGCTTCAAGGAGAAATTTTTCTGTTCTAAATGATCTTCTAAGGCATGAGAAGGTAACACAACCTCTATGTTAACTAAAGCTATTATTTATTTCCACTTACATTCACTATCAAGAAATGTAAATTTAATTAGCTCTACTTAAAACCTTCTGGAGGCCTCCCCATTACATAAAATACCTTGTCATGTCCCACAAACCCTCATGTGCTGGGTTCCTTCCACATCCTTAACCTCAGCTCATGGGGCTCACTCAGCCACAGTGTATTCAGCTCCTGTTTTTTTCCAAAATACAACAAACTCCCCCACCATCTCAGGGCCTTTGCACATGCTGATCCTGCTACCTGAAACACCATTCCCTAGGCTTTTTGGCCAAGTTTGTTCCTTCTCATTTTTAAGGACAAGCAAATGTCACCTCTTTTTCTGAGCTTCTACATGAGTACCTCCTACTCCTATTAAAAAATGTTGATAATATGCAAATTCTAGGAAGATTATTACCAATTGCTTGCCCGGTTCTGAGCTTCTGGTGATTTTCTTCATAGAATTTTTCAGTCTTATTTGTCTTGTTTATTTATCTGCATCCTTAATTAGTATCCTTCTTTTCTTACTAGAAAACAATTACCATGAAGGCAGGACCTTGTTTGTTTTTCTTGTTTGCGTGGCAATCTTCAGAGGCCATTTTAGACATGGGAGAATCCCAATAAATATTTGTTAAATAGATAAGCAAAAGAGATATTTTCATATGCAGGATGTCCATACAGTTTGTGTGCAATTTAAAATAGTTGTAACCCTAAATTGCACATGAACTTCACGGACACCCTTACACAAAATACATTAGGTGATCCTTGATGGTTTAAATTTTGCTCATTTTCTTTAAAACATTTCCATGTTTCAACCTTGCAGATTGAATAATACAAGGCTTAAATAATACTAGGTTGTTTGGTCTTTCCCCGCAGTCTTATTTGAAGTTAAATTCTGTCAATAAATAAATTGCCACTTGCCTATAGTATTTCAGGACACTATGCTAGGGATTTGATGGAATGATATAGCTATCCTTTAATTCTATTTTCATTGTCCATATTTCTCTAACATTATGAAGCTCACAACTGGGCAGGCAATTGGTAGGAATTTTCCTAGAATTTGCATACTGTTAATATTTTTATCTGCAAATTTCAAATTATAGTACCAAGCCTACAGATCTCTCATTCTGTTCATGCTGTAGTTCCGTTTTCATTAATTTATGAAAATATAGTTTATAGTTATGAGTTTAAATATATTTAAATATAGCATATTTAAAAGTTAAGAATGATTATGCCAAGATTCTGTTTCATCTTCTATTTTATTTTTCTGCACACAAGAAATATATGCTGGAAAACGATGATTTGAGGGAAATAATTTTCCTCATGCAGATACAATTCGAATTTTAAAAAATGTTCAGCAGAAGTCATGTTTATTCTGCCACAGTGACTGACTGAGGTAGAGGATAGTACCTATAAATATTTACGGGTATTTTTCATCAACAGTCATGCTTTCATACTATTCAAGTAAAGTAGGAAGGAATAGCACACACTGAACTTGACCCCTAACTTGATGCTTTTTCAATGCTTGTTAAGCTCATTTCCTTGCTTCTCTTGGCGTCATCCTATGCCAATTCACTCATTCATGCGTTCAGCACTTACTATAATTTGTTATGGTTAAAAGCAATGCCAGTTTTACTGCAAGTACTATGAAGGGTGATTTAAAAATGTATTCACAGCTAGGGAGTACCTGCTGAACATGCCATTTTCCCACTTTCGTTCTTGATATTTACCACATTTGTAATGAAATTGTCGACTGAGGTTGTTTGGTTCTGGATTCCTTGTCTGATGCCTCTGCTTTCCTCCTTGCTGTTTCTTATTAACCGATGAACACAACATGTGCAGAGAGAAGGAAAACTCAGAGGAAATCAAACCGTGGGGAGGAGAGGAGGAAAAGGGGGCAAAAACCTACCGAAGGGGTCCAACGAACCCCATCTGGGTGACAGGCACGCTTTCAGCCAAGCCATGCAACAAAACATAGTTGTACCCCCTTAATAGTTTGAAATAATAATAAAAAAAAAAGAAACATTTCACTCTTCTATTAACATCTTCAGTTTAGCTAACAACAGACACAGGTGAGTTCCTGTGACAGGGAAGATATCCACGTATCTAACCCAGAGGTACAAACAGTGTTCAAAACATAAAAGACTGCTATTTTTCTCCTTTGATTTAAGTAGTGGTTGAAAGAAAAATAACAGGAGAGTTGTATAGTTGCTGAACATTTGCATAATGTTGAAGTGATTTAGTACTCCATGAAGTGCAGTCACACGGATCTAAAAAATGGAGATTGGACATCTCCGCTGTGCAGATTTTTTTTTTTTTTTTTTAG
Organism: Loris lydekkerianus; assembly: GCA_963574355.1. Taxonomy (NCBI): domain Eukaryota; kingdom Metazoa; phylum Chordata; class Mammalia; order Primates; family Lorisidae; genus Loris; species Loris lydekkerianus. The sequence continues at coordinate 47,981 of CAUYPK010115440.1, read as the reverse complement.
AGACAGCATCTCACTTTATCACCCTTGGTAGAGTGCTATGACATCACAGCTCACAGCAACCTCCAACTCCTGGGTTTAGGCAATTATCTTGCCTCAGCCTCCCCAATAGCTGGAACTACAGGCACCTACCACAATGCCTGGCTATTTTTTTTGTTGCAGTTTGGCCGGGGCTGGGTTTGAACCCACCACCATCGGTATATGAGGCCAGCACCCTACTCACTGAGCCACAGGTGCTGCCGCTGTACAGATTCTTTAAACATGTTCTCGAATCTGAATGCAAAAAGAATGCTTGGAAGATGTATCAACTACAGTGCTGGGAAAGCTTGTGACTCAACAACAGAAATTAAACTGTATCAAAATATATCTACAATACAGGCACTTCTGTGCATGGGAGTTGTTATAGAATAAGATCAACATTTTGAAATTGAGAATGAAAGTGCTCAGGACAGTGTCTGGTACACAGAATATAAGGCGACAGGAGGGAGAGAGGAAAATGAAAGATAACAGGTAATAGTGATATCCCATCATTGAACTATTTTAATTAATTTTAAAAAGTAATCCATAGATGTCTAAATCTATGATTCACCATAAATTTGAATGCAAAAACTTTTTGAGATAGTAGCATAAAGACAATATTCCTCCGGAAATTTATTCTTGGCTCTTCCCTGTGTGTTAAAAACAGTCCTGAAGAATGGATTTTAGCAAGAGATTGTGTCGAGCCTTGTTTGTGTATCCACCTTAGTAAGTAAGGATCAGGTTACCTTTGCAATCATAAGACGGAAACAACATTCATAATTGATTTCCTCCTAACCTAAGGCAGTTTTTCAAGTTCTAAACCTCACTCTTGTTACTCCTCACACAAAATAAGCAGGGTAAATATCCCATAGATATTAACTTATTTTTTTTTCTTCTTCTTTTCTAAACATCGGAAAAGATTTCTAAAACTTCATTTTTTTATTGCAAGTGAAAATAATACTTTAAATTAGATTGGATATCCAAATGGCATTTAGAATAATTACATATCTGCATAGATTCAGATGTAAATAACTAAATAAATAATGCAAGCTTCATAATACTAAGTTGAATTGGTTTTGCTTTCAGCACGCTTTAAGTATCAATATTAGAAATAATATTTGCATTTACACACTGCTGGTATTATGCTACCTTTGCGAGGTGACCAAGTACACACATTCTTTTACACAATTCTTTAACACATTCTTTTGCAATTTTTGGTAAACTATTTTTCCAATAGAAAATAGGTAAACTATTTTCACTTTATAAACTAGTTTCCAATGATCATTATTTACCTTTACTTAAAAAAACAATTTTCCCCTTAAAGGATAACACACTTCAAACAGTCAACAGAGTCTTTTTCTCAAAAAAAGCTAAGGCAGTCACTGTGGTTTGTACTCCTCTGGGCTGAAATGATATTAGATTTGGTGAGGTGAACCGTATATCATGAGTACTCCCAGAGCTGTACAAGGAAATATTTCAGTCCATGGGAGGGGCGGATTTAGAATTACTCAGTGCTCTCGAATGCTGTATTTTATCTTAGAATGTATCGTTGACATTCTCTATTTCATCAAATTACTTACCAGTTTGTTTGCTTTCTCTCTTTTTCAAGCACACAAACACACACACATGCACAAACCCCATTGATAAAAATTACAAAGCTATTTTCATTTTTTTTTTTTGCTTAAAGAAAATCTTTGTCTTTTTTCTATAATCTTAATATTTCTAAATCTAGTAATACGTGATTTGAATTCACTAGTTATCATTTTAGGAAAAGGAACCATTTCTTACTAATTGTTGTATCCAAGCCACCAGCACACAGTGTCCATACTGACTAGCCAGACCATGCATGGTGAAATAATTAATAAAATATCTGGCAATGAAAGGTCTATTATCATCGCATCCCTTGACAGAACAATGTTGAAACTTAAAGTATGGAAGGGTCCTTAACAATTCAGGCCTTTTAAAATTAATGTTATTCCGACTTAGAGCCTTGAAATCTTTGGCCATACAAAAAACTGAGCCCACTTAGAAAAAATAAATATTTTGGTTTCTCCAAATATTGGTTTAGAAGAAAGTATCACAATTTTTGGTAAATCGTTCACAGAGAATTTCCCCTATTTCAGTCACCAGTCAAAAAGCATCAACAAGGCAAAATATAATTTCTTTATACAGAGACACATTTATATTTCTACATTTTATCTATTTCCAATTTAAGTTTTGCTGTATATAAACATCACTTTATGAAATTTTTATAAACTATTATTGCCTATGTCTTACAGGGAACTATTTGAAAAGGTTTTCTTTTTTATTATTTTTAAAGGAAATTTATACTTGCTTAGTTTAAGAAATTACATACATAACTTCCCAAGCGACTTTGATTTTCCTAAAATAACTGCAGGCATTTCTTATGCAATCAGCCAATCAATACATATTTATTGACCTGTTCTATTTACCAAGACTATTAGGTGCTGACTATTCTAAGTTATTTGATGTTGAATTATTGCTTTACTGGGGGCAGCAGATACGTAAAAACAAAGACAACACATCTTGTTTCATTTATATTTACTTATAATTATCTTTTAGTTCTTCTGTTTGAGCAATATTGTTTTTTGCACAATAGAAAGTTAATTCTTTAGAGATCATACTTCTTCCTCACTATCAATCCTATGTTCTTTTCATAATGAATTTTACCCCTTGTATTCTGCTTTTTTCTCAATATTCTTCTGAATACTTAAATTGTGCTTGTTACATGTATATAGTCCTTGAACTTTTTTCTTGATTTTTAAGAAAATAATATCTTCCTAAAAAAGAGTTAAAGACAAGAGCCAAAGCTTTTTTCTTTACTTATCCATCATACTTAACACAGTAACTTTGGCCTACTCCAAATTACAAAATTTTGGTATATTATGCCTGTCATGGCAGGAGATAAATCATCAAGCTTTATTCCTCCCTGAGTGGAAAATTTTAATGTTTTCACCTTCATCCTATTTGTGCTTGATGTTAAAAGGTTTTCTTCTTAAATTTCAGAGAGGAAGTTCCACTTTCTAAAATATCACATTCTGGGCGGTACCTGGGGCTCAGTGAGTAGAGCGCCAACCCCATATACCAAGGGTGGTGTGTTCAAACCCAGCCCTGGCCAAACTTCAACAAAAAAGTAGCCGGGCATTGGGGCACGCACCTGTGGTCCCAGCTACTCGGGAGGCTGAGGCAAGAGAATCACCTAAACCCAGGAGTTGGAGGTTGCCGTGAGCTGTGATGCCATGACACTCTACCGAGGGCAATAAAAGTGAGACTCTGTCTCTAAAAAAAAAAAAAAGTTTAAAATACACATTCTGCATCCTGGAGATCAGCAACTATGAATCAGCCCTACATTCATCTATCATACTTGTTTTGTTTTCAGTTTAGGCTACTGAAGTCGAGTCCACACTAGCACCTTATTTTCTGATTAAAATTCACCTTGAGTGTCACCTTGCAGATGAATCAGTCTGTGAAGGTGACAATGACCTGAAGAGCTGGATCAAGGGAAATGATCTTGATCACACATCGTGGGAGTCTTGGAGATAGAATGATCCGTGGAGCTCGCCCAGTCGGGTGACCTCATGGTGATGAAACTGAGTCTGGGAGAGAAGACTTGCCCAACTTTTTTGTGGACAAATCTCATCTTCCAACATGCTTCCCATTTCATAGATTTAGTGGAAGCTTTCTAAAAGCCATTTTAATTCTCTCTTCCTCTAAGAGTTGTTTACTTTTATTTCCTCCCTCCTGAAATATCCGGATACTGTGGCTTCTATCTTCTATTTCCAGAGTTAAACCATCCTCTCCTTTTGGTTCACTGGGATAGTTTGTGTTCTCTTGATCATGAATCAGCACAAGTGACATCTATCATTTCCTTCTAGTTTCACTCTTGCCCTGCAGAATAAAGGTAAGATAAGAGAAAAAGAAACTACTGTAGCAACTGGACTATCCTCTATTGACTTGTGTAAAAATATCTTTTTCCGGTGAATATCTCTGTGTTCCCTAAAAAAACAGTTGGAGCCATAAATAACATGATTTACAGGTATTTGAAACACTCACGTGACCTGATATATTGTGTTAATGCATTTCTACTGAATTTTTTTTTTCGGTCATTTATTAAGCCAAGTCATCACTAACACCTGCATGGTTAAAGAAAAGCACATATTCAAAAATAGCAGGAACTATCCCATAATAGTGGTGTGCTCAGACCTTAAATTAGTTTTGTTTTACTTTTGCTGAACAAGGACGCCAAGAAAGCATCCTTCCCTGCCCTCTTCCTGCCTCTCTACCTTGGTCTTACACACACCTTTGCTCTGTATGAGCACCTCACTGGGTGCATTCTCTATGCTATTAGTTACATTTGTGAAGTTAAATTTAACAGGATTTCTTAAGCTTCGACTAATGGTATCAGCTCTGTGTATGTTTACCAAGTAAATCTGAAAATGATGACTTCCTCCTCCCAGAGGCACTCTTTGCTATGGAAGGCACCTTGGATTTGATACAGAAACCACTTTTATGACCATAATTGTTACACATAACCTACACACTAAGGGATCAGGAGTCCGTAAGCTTTGCACTTGCCTAGAAACGTGAATAAACATTTTAAGAAATTCAAAGACCTAAACAGAATTAATAGACTGGAGAATTTAGAAACATGCTGTGAACCAATGTTTTAGAAATAATTTACTGTGTAAAAACTAAATTAGTTTAACTACAAAATTAAAAGGTAGTATTTTCACTTAACAATATAACTTCCAATCAAAAGCCACATGAAGAAGCATCTTATTCTGATGCTTGGTGTATATCTTAAGTAATTCTTTGATCCTTTATTCAACAATATTGGATATTAACAAAATTCAAGTTCCATAATCATTACAAGTATTTTTAACAGTTTGGACAGAGCTCTAGGAATTGAAGATCGTACATAGTTCTGAGTGTTTGATTTGCTACATTAGATAAATGAATGAAATAGATTCGTAAGACTTGAAACCCCCATAATGGGCTAGCAAAGTCTAACAGTCCATCAATCACTCAAATTCAATCAGAAAGGGATGTGATCTCCAGTTCTCTTCATTAGCTCCTAAACCTTTTAAGATTTAGAAATAAGAGTTGTAATGATATTCTTGCTCAACTCCTTTATTTCACAAATGAGAAGGCATAGACCACAAATGTTGTATGACTTGCTGCAGCCAAGAAATAAGAGTACATGTATTCTGAGGTTAGCCTGGATTTCTTCACTGCTCTAATATAAAGAGTAATCACAACTCCAAGGGTTCAAAGAACACAGCGTGCCACACAGGAGAACACACAAAGAGCAAATAAGCTGAATCGGTTAATTTATTCAGGAAGTGCTCATCACTTGCCTACCAGGAATGTGCCAGTTAAGTGAATACAGCTTAGGGAATACTAATCTGTTTCTTTAAAAGTTCAACTCAGCAAACATTCATTCTAGTTGTGAATGAGGATCTTCTGCATATGGAGGGCAGACCCTGGGTTAAAACTTCATAATAACCCACTAGACATACAAATTAAAACTACAACTCCTATATCAGTTCAAGTCCTTTGCCCATTTGATAATCAGGTTATGTAATCTTTTATTGTTGAGTTGTAGGAGCTCTTTATATATGTTGGATATTTATCTGATTATCAGCGATCTAAAACTGTCAAATTTGTAGCAGAAATTAGAACAGTAGTTACCAGGTGCTGGAGGGGAGAGGAAAAAGAAAGGCTCTTTGATGGATAGAGTTTCACTTTTGCAAGATGAAAAGTTCTGGAAAGCTGTTTAAAACCATGTGAATATATTTTGCAATACTGACCTGCACACTTAAAAATAGTTAAAACATGGTACATTTCATGTTAGGCGTTTTTTAACAGGCTTTTAAAAAATGCATTAAAATAAAAAACTTTTCATGGAAAAATAAATCAGGCTCTGTTTAAGAAACCAGAATCAGGAAAACAAGTCCTACAATAATTATTTCTTCAATGAAACAAAGTTCACTACCACAGGCCGTGTTATTCCTATGCCACGAGAAAGAATAAGACCTATTAAAAAATGAATAAGGCTAACATTTCAGTTTGAACAACAAAATTCTGGTGTAGTAATAAAGTAAGTTTATTCGATGCTTCCAAAAAGTTGAGTTTTTCTTTGTTAATTTATAGAAACTACTTGAATACAAAATAAGTAATCGTGGGTTCATTTATTCTTATTTGCCTTAGCTGGGTCAATTGTTATAGAATACTATTTAGAATTAATTTTTAAATCTCGACGAAGCGTTTTCTTTAATGATTAAAAATAAATATTCCAGTCTTGGTCTTTGCAAAGCCCTTTCCAAATGACCAACTTCAGCTTGTCTAATTGTGAAACGTGGGGCCTGAGCGCCCTGGGTCTCCCACACTGTTCATGGGAGCTTTGATCCTACCGAGGGGGCCTTGCATGCACAAAACTGCTGCAGAACTAAGCACAGAGCCATCCGTTACTCACACAAACACTTTATTGATCTATTCTAATCAATGCATTCAAACAAGCAAAAAAACACTGCCTGTCTGCAAAGCAAAAGAAATTCTAAGACTTTGGGGCCAGCGTTTTGACCCAACCTACTGACCGGTTCTTCAGGACTGTGTTTCTAGAAAACCTGGGACAGAAGGAACCCGGGGGGTATAAGAGAGACGGTGGGGTGGGCTCGGAGCAGCGACAGCAATCACTTCCCTGCCGGGGAGGAGGAGCGGGGTGGCCCCGGAGCGAGGGGGGCGCGACGCCCCCGGAGGTAAGGACTGGAAGTCGGAGTAAAGAGGGGCAGCGAGCACGACAAAGGAAGAGCGGCCGGCGCGGCCGCGGAGATCAGAGAAGGGAGGCGGAGCTGCGGGCGCGGGGGCGGCGCCGCGGTCCCGGCCGGGCGGGATGGGCGAGGGCGAGGGCGAGCGCCCGGCTCCGCGCTGCCCTCTCCGCGCGCCGCGCTGCGCTCCCGGCCCCGAGCCAGCCCGCGGCGGGGAGGAGTCCGCCGGAGTTTGGCCCGGAGCGCGGCGAAGTTCCTGGGCAGCCCCGCTCCTGGGAAAGCGGTGCCTGCAGGCGCCCGGGCGGCGGCCCGCGCCGCTCGCGAGGTAACCGGGCTCGGGGACCGGGGCTGGGGGCCTGCGGGGCGCAGCTGGGCATCGGCGCCGGGCGGGCAAGCGCGTCCTCACCTTCCAGGGGCTGCGCCCGTGTAGGGTGCGGGAGGCGTCTTTTCTTCCCCGTCCACCCCTCTCCCGGTATTTCCACCCACTCCCATTCACTTTCCCCGCTGGGGTGGAGGGGCTGGCGAGAGGTGGCCAGGATCCCGAGACCCCGAGGGGCTGGGGGTGGGGGACAAGTTCGTGAACTTGTCAGCCGCCTGTGCGGGCATCCTGGCCCCGGGCGGGGCACGCCGACTCCAGGATTCGGTGCCAGCCCCCGCGTGGGCCATGCACAGGCTGGACAGCGGACAGCAGAAAGAGCAGCCTGGAGTTTCTGATGCCGGTTTACCCGGACCTCCGGCGTGTTGGGCACAGAGATGGGCACCTCTGCTGTGGCGCTTCCTTTCCGCCAGTCCCAAACTCCGAGACCTCGCTCAGGCTCTTGCTGGGGCTGCGGACGCGGTGGGAAGGGAGTTGGGGGGACTCGGGACCCAGCGGCGGGGTCGGGGGGGCGCTGCGGAGCGACTCGGAGGTGGGTGGCGGAGCGGGGCTGGTGCGCTTGTTTTCTAACGGCCCCTGGGACTCTCGCGGTCACCCGCGCCTTCTGCCCGGCGTGAACACGGTGCCTATCACGTTCCTGCTCGGAGGCTGAAACGTGTTCTGTTGGTGCCTGTGAGGAGTTCCTTCCCACTAAGTTCCCGGGCGCTACGTCCCTCCTCGCTTCCCTCCACCCCCGCCCTCGACTCCCTCCCACCAGCAGACCGTGCCTGAGTAATTCCCAAGGTTTGGAGAGAGAGTTAGCAAGTAAATTATACAGACAGCGTGTGTGACTTTCCCCTCCCAGGATGCTCTCAGATCAAAATGAAAACAGTATGGATTTAATAGCACTCTTTTTTTTCTTTCAGTTTTTCTGGCAATTCAGAGTAGTATTTACTAATGTTTACTTTTCTTCACTTTAACCCCAGACATTGCATTAATCTGTCTCGGTGTGGTTTTATCTGCACTGTTACCATGCCGCTCGGTTTGAAGGCCATGGGCTCCTTTTCAACTCACTTAAACACAACACCTAAATGCAGTGTGACCATAGTTAGTGTTTATCCCTTTTCCTGATTTAGTTGCCTGGCACCTGCTAATTCAGGTACATAATCATAACACCATATACCTGTCAACCAACGTGAGGATAAGGAGAATATTGTTGTTTTTCATGGGCAAGAGTTCCCTGGACTACCATATTTTATTGCTCAAAGCGTTTTTAAAAGCTGCAGTCAAAGTGAATCAAATTTATGAACAAAATTGTAATTCTATTTAATACATTCAAACAGAATACAATACCTGGGCACTTAGAGTTGACTAGTAATTGAGGAAAAATTAAAATCCTCTCATCACATGGAAAACATTTAGATTGAATATAGTCAGAGAAATAGCACACATTGAATGCCTCCAGAAAACGAGAATTTTCCCCCTTCCCTCATTTGGTTTTTATTTCCTTCATTACAGCAGCATCCTCCAGAAAATAAGTACCTTGCATATAGATGTTGGTCTGTGCTAACTAAGCATCATATTTTTTAATACAGAGGCTTGGTGACAGTCCAAAAACATAAATGTTTTAAATCAGTAACCAACCATCTGTTCTCACCCACTCACTTAAAGCTCAATGTTTATTTTCACAGGTATCAAAATGCACTTGCTCACTTCATCCGTTTCCATGACCATCTTGAAAGCTATAATGATACCTGATGTTGACCCAAGTTCAGCAACTGTTGTATCTGGCTTATCACACTATAATCTCCTCTTTTAAAATAACCATTTTCAGTGAAAGAAGAAATGAAAAAAGTTTTAGAGTTTGGTCAAGGCTTGTATGTACTCGAGGGAAATCTGACTGTTTCTTACCCCTGGACCCCACCTTTTTGTTACCAGAGAGAAGCTAAAAATTAGTAGAGCTGCAGACTGCTACTCAAAAGACATTCTTTCCCTTTCTTCCTGGTCAAAAGGGTAGCATTTGATGCTCTAAAGCAGTGCAGTAAACAGCCTTGTGGCTTCAGAAAGTTAGTATGGTTTCCAGAGGAGAGGAACATCTTCTTAGGGAGAATTCACAAAATGAGAGACCAATTTAGTATTTCAAACTCCAAATTAAGTAGAACTCTAAGAACGCATTGTTTCCCACACAAATACTTGGTATGAATAATATATAGGATGTTATTATCATATCCTATATATAGGACAGAAATAAAGTGTTTATATAGTACTTTTTAAATTTGTGTTTGGGAATCTGGATGAATGAGTGTGTAATCAGCAGAAAAATTCACACACTCTTCATTGTGTTCATGTCATCATTAAACCAAGATTTGAGGGGTTTTTTATTATATAAGATTTGAGGTTTTAAGTCCTCTCAGTCAAGAATGGATCTCCAATTTAGGGCTGTTTGCTCTAACTAAAACTTCAAGGATAGGGCATTTTGATCATTCACAACTAAGTTGCCTAATAAATATGTTATTCCTTAAGTGCAGCCAGAACATTAGGGAAATTCTTTTTACTCAATATCTGGGTGTGGTGTCCCAAAGCAGTTTCATATTTCTGAGGAAGAAGATGACAATTTTCACACTTTTCACATAACTGACATGTGCTTGAAGAATTATCAAGAACCAAGGAAAAGTGGGTCCTTGTTACCTGCTGTTCTACTCCACACTTCTCTCACCCTGAAATTAAGATTCTTATAAATTAACTAAATTGTTAATTCTTCTCCTAATAGCCAGGATAGCATTGAAGAAAATGAACCTAAACTATAGATAATTTGAAAAGAAAGTTGTCTTTAAAAATATAGTCTAACTAAAACCTTTGGATACTACATAAGAATGTGTTGCATCATATTTTTCTGTATACTAAAAATGAATTATTGAGGGGAAACAGTTTCTCCATGTAATGTAAGCACTCTGAATTATTCATGTTAATGAGAAGGATAGAAGCAAAGGTAATCTGAAATCATGGTTATTTAAAAAGCCATTTGTGTTTGTCTGTGGAATGTATTACATGTGTGGTTTGGAAAATATTTTCATTGCTATTGTGGGCAAGTTGCCTTTCTGATTATTTTATTGTGTTCAGGTTAATTTTTAAATGAGGTTTCATACCTCAAGACACCAAAACCAATTTGTGGGAAGGTGGGGAGATGGGCAGCCTGCCCAGAAATGAGCTGGTATGAAACCTGGTATGAAAACTTTGTGGGTAGATTATATCCAGTTCACAGAAAGATAATCAAGACTTGATTGCATACCTGTTTAATGAGTACGTGTTAAGGATTAGGAATGTTCTTAGCAAAAATAAAAGTATTTTAAACAAACTTTGAGAAATTCAGTCTCACTTTACATGTACCAAAGGTATCGATTAATATTTTCTAAAAAATGATAATGGAGTGCTCTTGAAAATCAAATAGGAATATATTAATTTATGCATCTTACTAAACTGAATTTTTAAATGTTTTCCTAAAGCGTACATGTGCATATAGTGTTAAATGACATTCCTCAGCCTTACAGACGTTCCTTATAGAAGGAACAGCAAAAGCTGTCTGAATAAGGGGTTTGGTTTGGTCCATTTGATCTGTGTACCTATACTGCAAATCAAAAACACATTTCATCAAAGAGAAGCTCTCAAGTATCTGTTGTTACAGTGGACCTGGTTTGATAAAATAGTTGAAGTTCAGCAAGACTGCCAATTTAACAGAGTTCTATTGTGCTTTTCGAAAGCTCTTGGGCAAAATTGGTTGTGGATGAGTTACTTGAGCAAGAAGCTGATTCATACCACAGCACTTGCTGTTAAACATCTTGCTTATCTTCTGAGTTCAGTTGTACGTAGGTTTTGTTGAATCGTTACTTCTGAGGACTCTTAGAATTTAGAAAACCTCTGTGTAGAAGGTTAGAAGTGCCCAAAATTTATGACAGGAAAAGCAGATAACATTATTTTTATTTTACTAATTCACAGCAAAACTGTTACTTTCATAGAAGTGAAGAGAATGGCAGTAGAAGATGTACTGTTCGGAATGGAGACTGTGTTCCCCTAATAAATATGTTCTCACTGCCTAAAGTTTTTACTTTTTTTTTTTTTTTTTTTTTTGAGGAAACATCTTTTTTATAGGGCACAGCATTTTTTTTAAAGACTTGACTGGACTGAATATTTTAAAAGAAATATTGTGTTTGGAAATATAATTGAGACTCACAGGATGCATTTTATACACATTTAATAAAGGAATCAGTTTTCTTCTCATCAGTGCTGAAGTCTTAGGATCAAAATGATGCATTTTTTAAAAAAAGAACTAGGAAGGACCTTAAAAGGAACTTATTTCAGTGCCCTCATTCTACACTGAAGGAAATGACGGGGCCCCTGGTAATGAGAGTGTACTGTTAAAGGTCATGCTGGTAGTTAGTGGTAGAGCAGAAACTGGGAACCTGATCTGACTCCTCATTGAGCTGCCCGGTACTAAGTTAGTCAGGTAGGGGAGTTAACTCTTTCTAGCCATCACAATATTAATGAATACGTGATCATCCTGAAATGAAGGGTCCAGAAGGGAGTGCACAGGGCTTGTGATGTGCTGTCTTGCATTCAGCAGTCATTGGGATTTTCAACCTTTTTACTCGCTGTTGTATTTTTTAATAACAAGTATTTCATATTACCCCCTTAGTATCCTGAAAGATAATGATCAAAAATACAGTTACTGAATATACCTACAATTTATAGGAGCAAATAAAAGTAACTTGTAGGGCAGTGCCTGTGGCTCAAAGGAGTAGGGCGCCGGCCCCATATGCTGGAGGTGGCGGGTTCAAACCCAGCCCTGGCCAAAAACTGCAAAAAAAAAAAAAAAAAAAAAGTAACTTGTAATAAAATACATACTTCACTGTAGTAATGTTTGGGGATAACTTCACTAGAACACATGATAAAAATGTCAAGTGTTTGCATATTAGAGTGAGAAGAAACATATATATTCTATATATATATAGAGAGAGAGAGAGAATAAGTTTGAATTTAAGACAATTAAAAACATCAGAAGATATCCCATACAAGAAGTGCAAGAAAGTGAAAGAATAAGGGCAGGCTAAAAGTAGCATTAGGATAATTACAATCCAGACTTATATAACAACAGAAAAAAAAAGAGGTAATGGTGTCATTGGGAAAATATGCTAAGTCAAATTATAGGCTGGTGGAGTGGAGAGAAGGTGGAAGATGCTATTTTTCAAGTGAGAGAATAAATACTATTGATATACTTCCACCAGAATTTCAAAACTACTTTTTGGAACAATTTCAGGTTGCTACTAATGTGAATTCTGCCTTAGGAGACTCTACGGGTTACTCACCAGATGGCCGATAATAAATAAAAATATTTCCAAAATGAAAAATATTGATTTTGTGCTGCTATAGTCTTAAGTTTATTTTATATTAATATTATAGTTAATCAATTCCAGAGTTCGGAGACAGAGTACATGAAATGATTAAATTATTTGCCATGACAACCTTATTATAAATTGTTGAGCTTTCCGTGCAAATTCTCATAAAATTCTCAGTTATGTTTATATACCAGATTCTACAGGTTGACATCCATTAACAAGTTTAGTTCTATGAGATATGTGAAATTCTTCACAGCATTCTTTGAACGGTAAGTTAGAATGAGGATAATTTATTGACCTGTCCCTCCACCATTAACAGCTAGTAGCACCCCAGCCCCCATCACCAGTATGGTGACAACCCTGAGCAGACCCATCTCTTCCTGCAATATTCTCCAGGGGTGACACCGGCCCCTGTGAGACCAAGAGAGCTAGATAAGCAGGTTTTTATGGAGGCATATATTATTGTTCATGCCCCTACCCATCTATTTTTAATTCTTTCAAATGGGACCATCCTGGGCCCATTAAACATTACTGTGTTTAATCCATTACACTTCTTTTATGCCATTCAAGAAACCCAATTCAGGCCTGGCATAGTGGCTCATACCTGCAATCCTAGCACTCTGGGAAGCTGAGGTGGGTGGATTCCTTGAGCTCAGGAGATTGGGATCAGCCTGAGCAAGAGCGAGAACCCACCCCGTGTCTACTAAAAAGATAGAAAAATTAGCTGGGCAATTGTGGTGCATGTCTATAGTCCCAGCTACTTGGGAGGCTGAGGCCAGAGGATCCCTTGAGCCCAGGAGTTTGAGGCTGCTGTGAGCTATGACTCCATGGCACTCTAGCCTGGGGCAACAGAGTGAAACTCCTGTCTCAAAAAACAAAACAAAACAAAACAAAACAAAACAAACAAAAACCAAGTGGGACCATCCCACCTATCTTCTTTGTCCACAGCTCCCCTGCCTTCAGTAGACCAGACACAGGCTCAAGGCTCCAGATCATGTTTTCATCTTTTCCCGTCATTTTCTATAAAAATTCACTTCTTCTGGTCTTTATTTCCCTTAGAAACCTGTCTTTTGTGGGTAACAATGAATGATGACAAACTAATACATAACCTAGGGAATATTTTACTTCTTGTAGGCCTTAACCTTGTTTAAATGTGTGTATCCTGAAAGCATTGAAAGCTTTCATGTATAGTGAGAGATGCAATATATACATTCACACTTGTGAATGTAGGTATAGGTATGTATGGGCATATGTATTTATATACACACATAAATTTAAACACTAAAAAAAAAAAAACAGGAAAGGAGGCATTACAAAGACAAGTTTGAAATGTGCTTATGCAGAAAGGAACTGTACTAGTTCAGTATTAGAAGTTACCCCACAAAACATAGTTCTATGAAGTATGCTTACAGTAGAAACCCATTCCCAACCCAAATAAACTGTTGTACTAGAATTCTGTTACATTGCTTGGAAAAAAATGTGTCCTATGCTAACATACAGGAGTCGAAGGGGAAGGATATAGACAGTTTTGTTATCTGTCTTACACGAAGTTTATGCTGCACTGTTAACATCCTAAAAGCACACTAACAGCTTTTCTCTTTGTGAAATATGTAGTATTTCAGAGATTGGTGGGTTTTGAAGATGACCTATCTATATACAAATAGGGGTTTGTTGGATCCCACAGGCAAGAAGGGAATTGAAAGTGAAATTGAAATTTTCTTACTTCTGGTGTTCTGCCTCAAGACCTGCTCTTGAGAATGAAGAGTTAATAAGAATTATCATTTCAGTATTAGCTACAGCATCCTGAACTTACCTAATCGTGAGATCTTTTTCTTACATCTTCTTCCCACTCAGGGTTCATATTATTATTTTTTTAGAGCACTGTGTATCTTATTCTTTTTAAAGAAAAAAGCTTCCTAGTGTAAATTCAACCCTTGAGGTTGCAGTCAGTGGTAGGTCTTTGTGTGTACACATGCATGTGAGTTTGTGTGTGTGAATAACCGATGGCTTAGACGTCATTGTAAGAGTCTGCACACAGAAGGGCATGTTTTACCCAATCAAGAGAGGCAGCTTTTCCTACAAAGAGGATACAGCAATTGTCCAGAACACAATTTGATCTGTGATTGTTTTGCTGTATATTGTTTGTTCTTCCTGGAAGCTTCTAGGTCAATGCAATGTCCCCAACATTCAGCCTCAGACTGACCCCTAACTTTATTTGATCTCCTTTTGTTACAATTTCTAATACAAGTGTAGTAGTGCCAGGGGAATTGAGAGGAGATGAAATTGAGGTTGCTGGATTGTGGAGGTGATAAGGAAAATAAGGCACTTCTTTCATTCGAGCAGCACAAAGTTCTATAGAGGCAGTGAAATTTTATTGGAATATCTACGTTTTCTTAGTCTGCTTTTTTATTTTTGTATGGAACCAAAGAAAAGACTATGAAAGTAGAGCCTTCCTTCTTCTCTGTACCCTTAACTCTGCTATACAAGAAGAAACTTTGTCAGAGCAAACAGAGGCGACGGACTCCCATCCCTGGTCTCAAAGGGTACCCTTTTACCATGGTACCTTACTACAACCCTAAACTGAAATCTGAAGCCCCAAAGAACATCATTAAGAAAAGGGAAAATACAACGAGCTAATGTGGGAAAAGAAATTTCAGAAGCCTCTATTCGATACGTGGGAAAATAGGGAAACCAATTAAGACAACGCTGACAGTTCCAATGAAGGATTCAGTACTCCTTTCCCATTAGTTTCAGGACCAAAAAGCCCCCAATTCCACTTAGCCTTGTACTCAACTATTATTTTTTTTCATCACAGAGAGTGTTAAAGCTGTGACCTGTAACAGTTACAGCTTTCTTGAAGCAAATATAGTCTGTGAAGATTTAGATAAAAGGGTGCTTATCAGATACTTTAAAAAATAAATTTCAAAATTAAAATGTAGGCATGATTTTTTAGAAACGTTATCTGTAACTCAGTTTTTTTTCCACAGCGTTCTTCGAACAGTAAGTTAGAATGAGGATAATTTATTTTCCCCTAAAAGATCAATTTCTCACTGCATAAAATTAAAATCCTAGGATGTTAGTGACATTTTTTGGACTAAAAGCTGTAATTATCAACATCCTTCATCTTCTAACATCGGCACTCTTATTTTTAATTAGGAACTTTTATTATCAGAGACTGTGACTTTATGACTTTAACAGGGCTGGCATTCAGCTAGATGTCTTGGTATAATCTTACTGGTTATTTGTAGCTGGATCCCAAATTTTATTGACTGTTAAGTATTTTAAATATTAATTCTCCACTTAACCATTTTTGTTCCCCACTTACTACTTTTGTACCTTTGCCTTATATATACACTACTTGCCAGTAGACAAAAAGTCCTGCAAAGTCTTTTCTCCAGATTTTGCAGATCAGGGAATTAGAAGAGCATTTAGCATAGAAATGGATTTGCAAATCACTGAAATCACAAGTACCAGCAATTATCCAACTAATATCTCAGAACTTTAGTTCACTTTGGGTTTTTCCAACATACGTACACCAAGTACTATCCGTTAAGAATTTCTTAAAGTAAAGCATCACAAGAATGGAGAAGCAAGAATCCAATGTACTCAATTCTGATATGAGGATAATTGATGCTGGTACACAGTGGGGGGTTGGGGGATGGGGAAGTGGAGAGAGGGAAGAAGGGAGCAGGGTGGGGGGTCAAGGGGTGTAACACACCTCTTGGGGACAGGACACAATTATAGGAGGGACTTTACCTGGCAAATGCAAGCAGTGTAACTTGAGTCTTTGTACCCTTAATGATTCCCCAACAATAAAAAAAGAATGTCTTGGGATTATCAATGTTCATTTAATGCCAAACACTCCATAAAACACGATTATGGCTCAGAAAGTCTCTCTTTAAGTTTCCCACTTACAGATCCCAGTGCATTTCTCATCTATCTTTAAAGAAAATCAAATGAAACATATCAAAATCAAACTTGTCACATCTGTCCTTCTCACCACCACCTGCTGTTTTGGGGGGTTTTGTGTGTGGGTATGTGTGGCGGCAGAGTCTCACTCTGTTGCCCAAGCTAGAGTGCCATGGTGTCAGCATAGCTCACAGCAGCCTCCAACTCCTGGGTTCAAACCATCCTCCTAACTCAGCCTCACAAGCAGCTGGGACTACAGTGTCTGTCCCAATGCCCAGCTAATTTTTCTATTTTAGTAAAGGCGGTGTCTTGCTCTTGAACAGGCTGGTCTGGAACTCCCAAGCTCAAGTGATGGTCTGTCCTTGTCTTTACCGGTCCTTCAACCCCATATCAAATCTTTCACCAAGTTATTGATGTTTTTGCCCCCAAAGTATATCACAAATCTGCCATCACCTGTCTGAACTTTCATCATCCTTCATGTAGATAATTACACTGGCTCTGTGACTGATCTCTTGGCATTACCCCCACTACCAGCTCATCCTCCAAAAAGATATCAGAGGGGCCTTTTCAAAATGCAAATATAATGATGGTCACCCCCCTGACCACACATACCACTTAGGTGGATTACCACTTGCTTCGTTTAAAATAAACACCAAAACTACACTCCTGCTCTCTGAAGCGACAGAGCGACCCCTCCAGTCACTTCTGTTTCGGCAAACGGGCTCTTCCCTGGCTGCAGCTTTCTTCAGTTTGCTCTGATTGGCCTTCCGCTCTCCCATCCCCCGCCCCCTAAACACAGGTACTCAGACTTCTCACTAGTTAACTCTTAGGTAATGCTTAAAATACCAACTCAAATGTCACTTCCTCAAAAGAGAGATCTCTTCCTCTAGTTACATTTCCTTATATCGATAGAAACATATACATGTTTGTCTGCGTAAATGTCCTTAGAGAAGAGTTGTAAGTTCACATTTATTTGTGTAATTGTTTAGTTAACCACTAAGGCGGAGGGCCCATCTGGTTTTGATGGTCCTTGTATTCCTAGGGAATACTCCAGCGCCTGCCTCTGAGTGGAAGTGCAACTGAACCTCCCTGCCTTTTTTTATTTTTATTTTTCTGGTGCGGTCTTGCCCTGCAACTCAGGCTAAAGTGCTAGAGCTCCATCATAGCTCACTGCAGCCTTGAACTCCTGGCCCAAGTGATCCTTCTGCCTCAGCCTCTATGCAGCTGGAACCACAGGTGCTCTGCACCACACTCAACTATGTTTCTTATATTTTTAGGGAGGGGTCTGTTGCCCAGTCTAGTCTCTTAACTCCTGACCTCAAGTGATCCTCCCACCTCAACCTCCTGAGTTGCTGGGATTAAAAGCATGAGCCACGGCTCCCAAATCCTGAAAATTCCTGTGTTTAGCCTACGTGTGCACAGGCATACATATAGCACACACAAACACACATACCCACTCTCACATTCAGTGAAAAATGCACGTATACATACATAAAAGCTTGCAAGCTATAAGGCCGCACATTTTTCTTTCTTTGTGCACTCTACAAATATCCCACTCTTTCTTCTATTTCTCCTTCCTCTCCATGATTCAGGGGTGATTTGGGAAGGGCTACATTTATTTAGAAAGGGAGGCAAGTCCATTAAATTTCTTAAACATCCTCCCCCCCAAAATAAATAAATGCCCAGGCATGCCTTTCTATTACTTCCCCTGACGTGTGAAATCTCTTGATAATTTCAGGAATTTTAAAAGGCTTTACTTTGTGAGGGTTTTATGCTATGCTGTTTGTGCACATTCTAGCATGAAGCAGTGATCTATTACCGTGATGGAGAACAGAAAATAAAAACCCTCTGAAGTTTACCTCTTCATAGGGCTTGCATGTAAAGGAAATAAAAGAGAAGACAAATGGGAATGAGAATAAATATGTGAAAGTGAAATGGTAGTATAAAAGTTCATGTTTTAAGTTAAAGGTTCATATTAAGAATTACACAAACCTTCAAACTAAACCTTCGAGGCTAAACTAGTTAACAGTGCATACTGACGGGGGGGGGTCAGGGGTGCTTTGCTTTCTCATTCCCCTGACACCTGCCCCCCATTGATTTGTAACTTTAAGGAAGAGCTCTAACCCTACTTACTGGCACTTAACTGTGTTCTAGGTACTATGCTAAAACGTGCCTAAATTAAAATTGCTGCATTAAAATTGATTTGGGTGAGCCTTAACTCATGCTTATTTAAAGCATCAACTAGCTTAGGAGAGACTCCAGGAATCCTGGAACATCTTGTGCCAGAAAAAAAAAAGAATTGCTCAAAAACTTACAGGGACACATCAGAAGGACACAAAAGCAAGTTTGAAGGGATGTCGTCTGGCTGAGTTTGGGATATTTTGAAAATAAGTCATGATGGACATAGTGGATCAACGCTTATTGAACAGGAAAGGAGTCCATGAGCTTGTGGTTTACGCACACACAGATGGGGTCAGTGGAAGCAAAAGCTCTGTTTCATAGAAGAATACAAGCCGGTAATTAAAGGAAATGACAGACTTATGAAGTCATCATTTTTGCACCTACCATGGCAAGAATAATCAAAGCATGATTCACCATGCAGTGAAGGGTTGACGGGAACAGGATTTTCACACTGGCTCCACATGTCGCCCCACAGATTGCTTATGAATTGCAAAGAGGGGAAAGTCCCTTTGCAGGAAGACTCTGACAGACATCGCTTCAGCCAAATGACCAAACTTGACATCACTAGCCCAGGGACAAACTAAAATCACACACCTTTTGATGTGACACAGGGAGAACAACACAAAATCACTTCGGAATTATTTTGCCTGAAGTATTTAACCTGTCTAGTCATGAGGAAACCAGACAAATCCAAATTGGTAGATATTCAACACAACTAACCCAGACTTCGAAAATGCCAATCTCATTTAAAAACCTGGAAAATTGATTTGGGTAAGCTTTAACTCATGTTTATTTAGAGCATCAACTGGTTCAGGGGAGACTCCAGGAAAAGAGAGAGAGAGATATTGGTAATTCTTCAACACAACTAACCAGGACTTCAAAAATGCCAATGTCATTTAAAAACTTGGAAAATTTTTAAGATTACAGGACAGTAGGAGACCTGGAAACTAATGGCAAGGCATCTATCCTTTTTGATTCGATTCTGGATGGGAGAAAAAAAAAAACAAACTATAAGGACAGTTGTAGTGTTTAATGTAAGGAATATGAATTGGGGCTGTAGATCAGACCACATATAACAGTATAATATCCATGTCAAATTCTTGATTGTGATAATCATATTAAGGTTATGTACAAGAATGTGCCCTTGGGGAGAGGATATTTAGAGGTTTTTAATGGTAAAATCTCATGATCTCTGCAACTTTCAAATGGTTGAGCAAAAAACAAAACAAAAACAACTTTTTTAAGTGTGGGAAGAGAAATTACACATATGGCAAAATGTTAACAACTGTTTAATCTATATAAAGATTGTGCAGCATTCATTATATTGCTCATTTTCTGTAGGTTAGGTATTTTTCAAAGTAAAAATTAGGGAGACTATCCAAGATCATTGTCATGTATTGAAGTGAGCTAACACTTTTGAAAGTTTTCCGTCAATAAGTAAAACTGTCCTCTCTATCGTATCTAAATGGCTTCATTCAGCATTCTGTAGTAATTTCATAATGTTTTTAAACACTAAAAAAAAGTGATCCTTAAAAGAATATATTTCAAGCAATATGAGAAGAAATATTTAATATGATAGTTTCAGTAAATATTAAAGTTACCTTGCTTTCATTTTTCAGTTATATAGGAGAATTTTTTTTTTTTTTTTTTAAACAAGAGTCTCACTATGTCACCCTTGGTAGAGTGCTGTGGTGTCACAGCTCACAGCAAACTCAAACTCCTGGGCTTATGCAGTTCTCTTGCCTCAGCCTCCCAAGTAGCTGGGCCTACAGGCACCTGGCACAATGCCCAGCTATTCTTTGTTGCATTTGTCACTGTTGTTTAGCTGGCCTAGGCTGGGATCGAACCTGCCACTCTCGGTGTATGTGGCTGGTGCAATAACCACTGTGCTATAGGCACTGAGCTGAGGAGAATTTTTCAACATAAGAAATTTTAAAGAGAAACAGTATAATTTCTTCTTCCATATCTTTTGTAAATACTAGTGCTTGCCTATGAAATGAAGTGTAAGATTACTGATGATTTTCCTTAGCAGAATGCAGTCTGCAGTGTGGAATGGATCTGACCAAGATACTAGGGAGATTTAGGATCCAATGTGATTCTCAAGGGCACGTCGTTGGGAAAGCAGGTGGCTATTGTTAGTGCTTATGTATTCGAAGCAGATACTTAAGACCCAATAACATAGATTTACAAGTATCAAAAACCAAAGCTCTCCATATAGTCAACAAATACTTATGGAGAGCCAGTTCTATATAAGGCACAAGGTAATGAGGCTAAGTAAAAATATTTGTAAGGTTTGTAAATAAAAATTTATTTCTTCAGAAAAAGTTTACCTTCAAAATAAATCTTTAAAATTTTCCTAAGATAACATTTAGGGCTCTTTAGAATATAAATCATCACATAACCAGAGCAACTAGAGTGGTACTTTTTGATACGTGATAATAAAAACAAAAAGAACCTGTAGATCTTAACATATGGTGTATCTTGTATCTGAATGTAGGGTGGAATAAACCAAAGATAAGAATACTTCATAGTCCATATAGTAGTTTATAAATTATATGAATAATAGCAAAGAGGAAGAGATTTCAGTTACTGAAAAATTGCAGAGAGATGGTGTCACTTTGTACAAGGTTGAGGTTCTGAATCAGGAAGAACTGGTCCCTTGATACTTCCAGCCTACACTGTCAGAGGCTAAATTTCCCTGTGTAAGGCTCTCTTTACTGAAAAATTATAGTCCATCTTCAGCTTATATTAAGGCAAATATTAGTCATCAGTTTGAACTCATAATTATGTTTAAATAAGGAGAAGATAGTATTATTATGGAGTAGGAGCTTGTTCTTTAAAAGTCTTGATTGATTATCTTCAAATAAAGGTAAAAATAGCTTTGTCTTCCCCTCCACCCTACACTATTTATATCCATAGTAAGAACACCAAAAGTACAGAGAGAATTTGCCATCTCTCTGGTGTTAAACTGGGAAGCATTCAATTTAGTGATCTTATAAAACGTAATATATTTTTATTTCATATACTTTTTAAAAGCTCCCAGACCATGAAAATAAGATGAGTTAAAAGTTGTTTGAAGTTACAGTGATAGGAAAGGCAGAATTCTATATAGATTTGGCATTAAAAGAAAACAGCCGTGTGAATGATTCGTGTAGGTAATTATTAGCTGGAAGCTATTTGTAGTCTAAGTTTATTGAATATACAAATATGATAATAAGACTTTGCACAAATGGAACCTTTTGATAATAAATCCATGTAAAAGACTGGGCCTTGGGGAATAATTCTACATGTTATAAGTATTTTTGAATTTCCTGCATGCAGACCTCTAGATCAAGTATGTAACTATTTTCATTCATGATATTTAATAGGTCATTTTACCTAATGCCTCAGAAAGGACAAGTAAAACAAACAATGGAAACTGTAGTTGTCTTATTTGTGCATGTATTAAAACATTGCAACCACAGAAGAAATAGCAAAGTACAATTCTGAAACTTACCAACAACAGTGAGCTAAACTACACTTATAGTAATTACTTTTATAAATAAATATCCTACTCATTACCTAAAAAGTATTCCTATCATTGCATATTGGAGTTACTGATTTTTGCTTCTTTAATGTCTACTGGCCACCTCAGAAAGAACACTTTCTTAGTAACAAGTATAGTAGAGCTGTGTTCTTTTTATGACCCCTGTACGTTTGTAACACTTCATGGAACTTTACGCTCTCCCCAAGGCCGTTTTCCTGTATGTTAACACAATAAAAATAAAATATAGGATGCTTCAATGTCCCCTTCTTCATTTTAGATTTTGGTTACATTTTTTAAATGTCATATTTTATGTCTTCCAATTTAAATGAAATCAGTGCTCAAAAGCAGTCTTTTGACTAGTCTTTTTCTCTTTGAGTTATTTTGGCTTATTTTGTGGATAACTGGATTTCATGGTCATGGATTTTATCTGTGAGGACGCGTGGACTGCACTTTGTGAATTCTGTTGTTCCTAAGTTACGTCTCCCACCTTGACTCTTTCCCTTTGACTGTTACCCGGGTCTCTGGTTCATAAACCATGTCCTGATTGTTTTCCATTCTTTTATTAGTATTTATTATTATTATTCAATCACAGCTGTGTACATGAATGCAATCATGGGGTACAATGTGCCGGTTTTATATACAATTTGAAATATTTTCATCAAACAGGTTAATGTAGCCTTCACGGCATTTTCTTAGTTATTGTGTTAAGAAAACCAGAGATGAGGAATGGCAGGTGGTGGTGAACATGGGCAGTCTTCTGCAGCTCCAGTATGAGTCTTGTCTAGAACGTCCCCTCTCAGCAGTTACTTCCCTTGTTGTCAAGTTGGAAACATTCAAATTCCCCAACCTTAGATTGCGATTGAGTTGTCCTGGCTTTTCTTCTGTTTTTTCTCACAGTACCCTCATCTGGGAGACCCCTCCATGGCTCATAGAAAAGGTAGGTGGGGTGTTAGTTTCTTCATCCCCACATCCCTAGTCATTTCCCTATAGCTTCCTGTGCCCTGGATCTCACTGTTTCGATCTAAATTTTACTGGATGGCCTTTTAAGACTATGATATTATTATTATTATTTTTTTATTTTTATTTTTTTTGCAGTTTTGGCCAGGGCTGGGTTTGAACCCGCCACCTCTGGCATATGGGGCCGGCGCCCTACTCTTTTGAGCCACAGGTGCCGCCCAACTATGATATTTTTACAAAAATCTATTAATATATCCAGCTCCCAAGGTTTGAGAGCGTATGTGTCAATTCTTATTCTCGTCTGTTTCCCTCCAGATTTTACAGAATTTGGCAGGTATATGTTATAGTTAGCGGTTTGAGTAGTGGTTATTTTCTTATTTAATTGAAAATTTTGTTCTTTTCATCACTATTTTTTATAGTTTATATTTTTTAATTATATTTCAAAAAAGAGAGTAGAAAAACTTTTATTTCACCATTAGCTGGAGTTTCAGAGTTCTAGTGTCTACAATTCCTTTATCACTATGCAATAAATAATTTATTTGAAGCATGTAATAAAATACATATGGTGACAAATTAAGGGATAATAAAAAATAAACACAAGTGTCCTCTGTTAAACTAAAGAGAAAGAACTTTTCCAGTATCTTTGAAATGTCTTACTTTAGGCAGAGGAGATTAACTGCTGTGATCAACCCAGGATCTCAGGGATTTCATATTAGGTTTATTTCATATTCACACCACAATTCAATGAGGATCATTAGAAAAATTCTGTTCCGTGCCATCCTTCAGGGACCCAGATTATCTCCACTGAGCAGTTCTACCATCCTTCAGTGCCCTGAAGTCCTCCGCAGGTTCTTCTTTGGCTGAGAGGACAGAGAGCGTGTGTGGAGATTGTGCAGAATGTTTTTAGGGTCCAGGTCTTGACGTGGTTATGACTCCTGCTTATATTTCACCTTCTTATAAGGGGAGCCAGAATAAGTAGCCTGCTTGAAAGTCCAGAAGGAAAAGGAACAGGGATTTAGGGGACATAAAGCATTGTCCCAGCTACAGCTTCTGTGTGCTTCTCTCATTCTCTCCCTCTAAAAAGAGGTGGCCGACCACCTGCATTTTGTGTTAATTATTTCCCTGCTTTGCATATGTGCATGTTTCATATTTTGTGCATACCTCAGATTCCGTGTAGATTTCCCTGCCTTTGAGCTTTATAAAAATATTGGTACACGTGACTTGGTTTTACGTTGTTTGATAAGAATATTTTTTCTTAGATTTTGAATATAGTAGACTAACAGTTCTCAACCTGTGGGTTGCAACCCACAGGAGCTGTATTAAAGGGTCATGGGATTAGGATGGTTGGGAAGCACTGTAATAGACTCTATGATGTGTCTATTCTGTAAAGTCTTTAAATCTATTGTTCAAATCTTTGATTCTCTTGCTGATTTTGTCTAAATGTTCTGTCAAATACTGAAGTTAAGTATATTAAAAATAAGCCAATGTGGGGCGGCACCTGTGGCTCAAAGGAGTAGGGCCCCGGCCCCATATACCAGAGGTGGAGGGTTCAAACCCAGCCCCGGTCAAAAACTGCAAAAAAAAAAAAAAAAGCCAACTTGATTTATGTATCAATTTCTTCTTATAGTTTTTATCAGTTTTGCCTTCTATTTTTGATGCCATGTTATTAAGTATATACAAGTGTAAAATTGTAATATATGTAGTTCAAGCTTTTATCACTGTAGTAACCTTCTCTACCTGCATATTGCTTTTAAACTTAGCATCTGATTTGTCTAATTTTGTATAGCTCCACCAGTATTTAATACATTTGTATTTACTTAATTATTTAATATTAATACATCATTGTAGGTTACCATATATACTTTCTTTTTTTAGAAATTTATTTATTTTTATTGTTTACATCATAGCTGTGTACATTTTTGTAATCAAGGGGTACAATGTGCAGGATTCATATACAATCTGAAATATTCTCATAAAACTGTTCAATGTAGCCTTCATGGCATTTTCTTAGTTATTGTATGTAGACATTTGTATTCTGCATTTAGTAAGTTTCGCCTGTACCCATTCTAAGATGCACCGTAAGTGTGGCCCCGCCCATTAACCTCCCTCCACCCTAACCTTCCCCCTCACTATCCCTCCCTTGGCCTTTCCCCATATTCTGGTGCTATAGTTGGGTTATAGCCTTCATATGAAAGCTATAAATTAGCTTCATAGTAGGGCTGAGTACATTGGATACTTTTTCTTCCATTCTTGAGATACTTTGCTAAGAACAGTATGTTCCAGCTCCATCCATGTAAACATGAAAGAGGTAAAGTCTCCATCTTTCTTTAAGGCTGCATAATATTCCATAGTATACCTGTACCACAATTTGCTAGTCCATTTGTGGGTTGATGGGCACTTGGGCTTCTTCCATGACTTAGCAATTATGAATTGGGCTGCAGTAAACATTCTGATCCAGATGTCTTTGTTATATTGTGAGTTTTGGTCTTCTGGGTATAAACCTAGTAAAGGAATTACAGGATTGAATGGCAGGTCTATTTTTAGATCTCTAAGTATTCTCCAAACATCCTTCCAAAAGGAACGTATTAGTGTGCATTCCCACCAGCAGTACAGAAGTGTGCCCTTTTCTCCGCACCCACGCCATCATCTCTGGTTTTGGGATTTTGTTATGTGGGCTATTTTCAACTCTGTCTTTATGTTTCAAGGTGCTCTTTTATTCATAGTATCTGGTTAAACTTTTAAAAACTCCCATCTGACAATATTTATTAGCTAAAGAGTTTTGTCTTTGTCTTTTTATTGTGATTATAATTCCATTTGAGTTTATTTCCATTATCTTACTTTACATTTTATACTCTGCTTTCTCTGTATTTCTTTATTTTATATCCTTTTTGGTAACTACAGAATATTTTACATGCTCTCTTCCCAAGTAATAAAATAACATTGGAATGCTTTCATTTTGATCACTCCTAACCTGACTTTTAGCCTATTGTTTTATTCCCACAAATTAGACTATATATATATATATGTATTTTTTAGACAGAGTCTCACTTTGTCTCCCTCAGTACAGTGGCATGGCATCATAGCTCACAGCAACCTCAAACTCTTGGACTCAAGTGATGCTCTTGCCTCAGCCTCCCTAGTGGCTGGTACTACAGGCACCTGCCACAACGTCCCGCTGTTTTTTAGAGATGGGTGTCTCACTCTTGCTCAGGCTGGTCTTGAACTCCTGAACTCAAGCAATCCACCTGCCTCGGCCTCCCAGAGTGCTATGATTACAGGTGCAAGCCACTGTGCCCAGCCTGCACAGCATTCCTTTATCCACTTTTTCTTTTTAAAAATACTATATTTTAATAGATTTAGGAAGTGTAAATGTTGTTTGGTTACATGGATGAATTGTATAGTGGAGAAGTCTAGGTATTTAGTATACTGGTCACCTGAATTGTGTACATTGTACCCAACATGCAGTCTTTCATCCTGCACGCTTCTCCCACCCTTTCCCTTCTGATTCTCCGATCTCCATTGTCACTTTGTATGACCATCCATACTAACTCCTTAGATCCCACTGGTAAGTAACATGCAGTGTTTGGTTCATTGTTCCTGGATTACTTTTAGGATAATGGCCTCCAGTTCCATCCAAGTTGCTGCAAAAGACATTATTTCATTCCTTTATATAGCTGAGTAGTATCCCACATTTCCTTTATATTCTTACCAGTTGATAGGCACTAATTTTGTTCCATAGTTTTACAATTGTGAATTGCACTGTGATAAAATATGAGTGCAGATCCTGTTTTATAAACTGACTTCTTTTCCTTTGGGTAGATTTGTAGTAGCAAGATTGCTGGATCAAATGGTAGGTCTACTTCCAGTTCTTTGAGCAACCTCCATACTGTTTTCCATAGAGGTTGTCCACTAACACATTCCCATCAGTAGCTTATGTGATCCCTTTTCACTACATCTGTGCCAGCATCTATTGCTTTTTGACTTTTTATAATATATATAAATATTATGTATATTATATACATATATATATAATGTATATAATATATACATTATGGCCATTCCCACAGGGGTGAGACGGTATCTCACTGTGGTTTTCATTTCTATTTCCCTGGTGATTAGTGATGTTGATCATTTTTTCATGTTTGTTCTCTGTTTCTCTTCTTTTGAAAAATGTTCATGTCTTTTTCCACTTTTAAATGTTTTTTGTTTTTTTTTTTCCCTTGATAATTTTTTGAGTTCTTTATAGAATCTGGATATTAGTCATTTGTCATATGTATAGCTTGTGAATACTATTTTCCATTCCATAGGCTGTCTGTCTGTTTACTCGGTAGATTATTTCTTTGGCTGTGCACAAACTTTGTAGTTTAAGTAAGTCTCATTTATTTACTTTTATTTCTGCTGTCATTGCATTTTGGGGTCTTAACCATAAATTCTTTACCTAAGCCAATGTTGAGGATAGTTTTTCCTAGATTTTCTTCTGATTTTTTATATGGTTTCAGGTCTTACATTTGTATCTTTCATCCACCTCGAGTTCATTTCTGTATGTGGTGAGAGAGAGGGATCCAGTTTCTTTCTTCTGCAGTCAGGCTATGCAGTTTTCCCAGCTCTATTTACTGCTTTCCCAAGTGTGTGTTTTTGTCCACTTTGTTGAAGTGACATCAGTTGATTGTAGGTATTTAACTTTATTTTGGGGTTCTCTATTCTGTTCTTTTTGTCTGTGTGTCTACTTTTACAAATATACCAGTGCCATCCTGTTTTGGTTATTATCACCTTGCAGTATAAATTGAAATCGATTCACTTCTTTCATTCTAAATTTTGAAAGGTAGTTTTGCTAAATATCGAAGTCTATACTATGTTTCAGGGTCATGCAGACATCATTCCTCTGTGTTTTTTCTTCCCTTGCTGCGACAGAAAAGTTAGCTATCTGTCTAATTGTCATTCCTTTGTAGCTAATATGTCTTTTCTTTTTGGATTTTTTATGATCGCTTTGGTTATTTTTAGTCATTACTTTAAAATGTCAGATTAATATAAGGGTGTACACCATTAGGGTATAGTTTATGCATGTCCAGTTAAAGTCCAAGTTGTAGCTGTGTCCTTCACCCAGGAAGTGTCACATGTACCTGTGCATTGCATACATTGGATGGGAACCTGCAGAGCAGGAACCTGCTGATCGCCTCCCCTCCTGGTGAATTTAATTGAGTTTTTCTCTCATGTGGGTTGTGTATCCTTTGTAACAGTCTGGATGGATTTGGAGAACATATTCCTAAGTAAATCATCACAAGATAATTTCTTGTTCTTAATGTTGTGAGATTTCACTTTGGTGCAACAGGGTGTGAGTTTTTTTATGCTGCTTGTAACTCTGATGATTTTGTAATAGAAGTAGGGATATTTTTTATCAGTTTTAGAAAACTTTCAACCATTATTGCTTATTGATTACTTCATTGCAGGCTTTCTCGTTTCACCTTCTAGAACTCTGATGAGATGTGGGCTGGATTTCTTGTTTCATTTTCATCACTCTTAACCTCCTCTTTCAAATTTCCCATATTTGTCTTCATGCTACGTTTGGACCTATGTCTGCAGATCTGCCGGTGTACTATTTGTCTTTTTACTTTAATGTTTAAATCATTTATGGAGTCCTAGCTTCAATTTTTGTAACTTTTTATTTCTGGAAACAGTATTTGATCTTGTTAAAAACCTGTCTGGCCAGTTTTGATTGCCTCTTTCTTCTTACTCATACTGTAGACCTCTCTCATAACTTAAAACACTTTCAGAATAGATATTTTGTTCTGTGTATGATAGGTCATATATTTAAGCCTTGGAAGGAATGATTCTCTCCTTCATTATTTCTGCTGTTACTGTTAATGGCTTATTTTTCTCACTTAGTCATTCAGTAAATATTTATTTTGTTTTCTACAAAGTGCCAGGCATTATTATTCTGAGATCCTGGGCAGAAACTAAGAAATACATAAATAAATACAATAAACAAATAGGTAAATGGACAAAATCCCACCTAAACTTGGCTGGTATTTCTCTGTACTATACTTAGCCTTTCTTCTTTTTTTCTATGTACATTCTCTTCCTCTTAGAACTTATCTATTAACATTTGCACAGCTTTATTTTTTACAATACTATCTGATGATAATGACTCCTAACTTTGTACATTCAATCTAGACCTCTCCTTTGAGCTTGTATTAATTTTCTATTACTGTGTAATAAATTACTTAGAAGCTTAAAACAAACAAACATAACATGTCAGTTACTGTGAGTCCGAAGTTAGGGAACAACATAAGTGGAGTCTCTTGCTTGAGGTATCACAAGGCTAAATTCAAGAATGAGGTCGGACTCTCAGCTGAAACCCAGAATTGACTTCCAAGCCCATTAGGCTTGCGGGCAAAATTCTGGATTTTTGCATCTTTAAGAGAGAAGATTGCAACTCAGACATGCTACTCCTCTCTACGGGAAGTTCATAATAGCTTTTGTTTCTTTCAGGTCAAAAGGAGAGAACCTCTTTTAAGGTGCTGAACTGATTAGGTCAGGCCCACTAAGAATAATCACCCTTTTCATTAATTCATGAATTAATGAAATTCATGAATTTGTTAAGGACATTAATTAATTCTGAAAAATATCTTTACCTTTTTCACATGCTATTCATTAGCAGCACATTATAGGTCTTGTTCATGCTCAGGGGGAGGAGATTATACAGGGCCAGGCCTGTTGGGGTTTACCTTCGAATTCTGCCCCAGAGATCTTGTCTGGCATGTTCAGCTCCTGTCCTGATACCTCTGCTTGGTTTTCTCAGAATTCAACATGATGAAAACTCATGTCTGGATGTTCCCTTCAAAAATGTTCTCATATCATCTCAAAAATTAATTTCAAATTCTTTCACTTCTTTTTATTTCTATTGGCATTACCCTGATTGAGATCATCAGCATTATCTTCGAAGACTTTAGGGGCACGTTGGTTTGAGTTGTCCATTAGTAGGACCGAGAATCAGAAGGGAAGGCAGTTCCATGACAGATGTAGTGAAAACCAAAACCAAACTGGTGAATGTAGAGAGGGGCGTGAGTGTTCAGGAGTCAGTACACCAGAGAGGAGGCTTATTTTAAGGAGTTGTAGAAAATTAAGTGGCAAAAGCATAGTACCCACCTTACGAAGAAACTAGAAAGGCAGACAGAAGAGTTTTCTACTTTAAATAAAGACTGTTACAGATTTGTAAGTGAAGGAGTTAAAAATAATCCATTCTGGAAAATTGACTATGATGAGTTAAAAGCATTCGAAAAATAGCAGGTGCAGAAAGATCACTGTAACCTTTTTTCTGTTTCTTAAAAGCAGGAGATGAAATTCCCATCTGAAAGATGTCCTTCCTATACCAGAAGGAAAGTATCATTATTATCATTAAGGACAGGAAGTTGAAGCTGACAAAACTTGTTAGAATGGTCCTTATCCTCCCCACTTCTCCACCCAGTTAACGCCGCTATCCCAAGCCCCCTTGCCTTATCACATTTTCATAATTACTGCTCTTTGCCTAATTCAGTATGTAAATGTTTATCTCTAATAGCATCTTGGGGTCTTCAGTTTTTTATGAGGGCTCTTGTGCCACATAAAACTTGTATTAAATAAGTGTGTAGGTTTTCTCTTATTGATCTGCTTATGCCAATTTAACTATTAGGGCCAGCTAGGGAAAGGGGGAAACCCTAAAACAGTATAAGTAAAATTTTGCCTTCCATGTGTAAGTGAAGGAAAAACATATAAAAAAACAATACTTAGGAAAGATTAAAGAGGAACCATTGTTTATGTTGAACTGAAGAGACTATCTAGAGATAGATCACCTGTCTAGACATATTTTTGTTCATTTAGCCAACAGATGGTTTTGTTACACTCCCAATGTCTAGGGCACTGTGCTTAGTATGAAAGATTCCATGAACGTCACTTCAAAGATGAGTCCTAATGAACAAAAGAGGGATTAGTTTAAGGTCAGTGGAGGATCTTAAAAAGGAAGGACAGAACGTTCAGGTGGTTGGAAACTAAAGAGAATGCAGTGAGTTCATAGAATTTAAATAGCTTAGCTCAGCTTGAGAGCAGTTTGGAGTAGAAGTTTGATCAGCCGATCAAGAAGGGCCTTGTTTATCATCGTAAAAAATTTGAACCAATAAAGAACTATGAGAAATGGTGGACTATATAAACGGAAATGTTAGTAGGCATTTAGAGAAATGAGACCAAGAAGGGATGAGTATATGGAATTGTAAACCCTGGAAAGATAGGTCAAGTTTTCATGTTTGAGAAATTAGATCGTTTTATGGGGAGCGAAGCAAACAAGAGAAAGAAGAGTAAACCTCCAAGAAAGAGTAAAGAGAAATGGAGGAGATTGTTTAAAGGTTAAACAAACCAAAATCACCACTGTGGAAGCAGGATCATGGGACCTTTCAGAATTGTTGACAGGTCAAATGTCACAAAGAGATCAGGAACACAGAGGGTATATTTTGTGATGACAGGAAGGCATGAATAACTTGTAATCTTCAAAAAAGGAAGTTCTGTCTAGTTATGGTATTAATATTTCAGAGGGAATGTCCGCTTTGTAAAGTACCTTTCGATGTGGGTTAATGACGTAGAGGTATTTTTCAGTGTTAAGACGACAGAATGGTTTCTTAAGACAACAGCCCCTTATATCCTACTGAGGCTATTGATTTAATCAGCCCTTTTGTAACTAATTAAAAATTAGTTTATTTTGAGCAATTTTTAAATAAATTTTATAATTTTGGCATTAATCTCTATAAGTTTTATCAGCAGGGGATGCTTCAGTTGACTGAATACTTCTCTCTCTACATATTGCAGTTTGACATTTTACTTTTAGGCTGTATTATTGACTTCCTCCCGTGATAGGGTTTAGGACTCTTTTCTTCTTCATCCAGTCATACTTCTGCATGACTACATCCAGTCCTTGCTGCCCTCCTGTAGTGATGTCATTCTATTTAGATTCAGTGCTTTCATTATCCTGAATCAGGGGTCCTCAAACTGTGGCCCGCAGGCCACACGAGGCGGTGTGATGGTATTTGTTCCCATTTTGTTTTTTTTACTTCAAAATAAGATATGTGCAGTGTGCATAGGAATTTGTTCATAGTTTTTTGTTGTTTTTTTCTTAAACTATAGTCCAGCCCTCCAACGGTCTGAGGGACAGTGAATTGGCCCCCTGTTTAAAAAGTTTGAGGATGTCTGAATTGTAGATATTATCATAGCTTAGATAGGAAGTTTAATCTATTTATTTTTACCTTCTGTATTTAATATTTTAATATTTTCTCTGAAGTTAAAAGCATCTTTCTTTTTGATTTGCTTAAGGTTCTAAGATTTTATCACTGATCCAAGCAAACTCTTCATCATTGTTGAAATATCCTACATAGATGTTCAGACAAATCATCTTGTCTACTAGTTTCATCTTTCTAAAAAGTTTCCCAAGCCTCTGTCCTGCTCCAATTTTAAATACTTGTCCTCTGAGCTTCTTACACAGCTTCTTTCACAACCAACCCCCAAATCCTCTACACATTTTCTCTCTCTTTTTTTGGACCTACCCTTTTCTCTGTCCCATGTTTTCCTGTGATCTTACCCCCTCACTTTGTTGAGCTAGTCCTGTAGCTTTTGCAGAGGTAAATTTTTTGAGAACTTGTCTGAAAATGATTATTTTACACACACTCTTGATTGAGACATGGATAGAATTTGGTAGCATTTAATAGAAATTTAAGTGCAAATTATTTTTCCTTGAAAATTTTCAAATCCATTCTTGCTTTGTTACAGCCTTACTCTAGATTATAGTGTTGGCTATTGATAAATCTGGTACCATCATGATTCTCCGTCCTCGGGATGCAATCAGTTTGTTTCTCTCTGACAACATATAAAATCTTTTCTTTGTTACCACCCTGTTTCCCCGAAAATAAGACAGTGTCTTATATTAATTTTTGCTCCCAAAGATGTGCTAGGTCTTATTTTCAGGGGATGTCTTATTGTTCCATGAATAAGAATACAGAACACATTTATTGTTCACCATGACCCATCCACTCTGATCCTCCTGTTCTTCTACACGCATCTGCGAAAGTCTCCTCCTGTCTTCCGCCCCACGCTCACCACTCACTCCGACCTGGGCTCCGCCTCCACACAGCAGTGACGTCAGGACTCCAGCTAATGTCACTGGTTGCTAGACGCTAGTCGGGGCGGCCCTAGCAACCAGTTTATGGTAAATTGATTTTCATTCTGAGACAGAGCCTGGGCGGGCCTAATTTTTGGGGGGATGCCTTATATTTCACCCAGAAGGAAACCTGTAAGTAGGTCTTATTTTCGGAGGATGTCTTATTTTCAGGGAAACACGGTAGTCTTCTGAAATGTTAAGACAATGCCCCTGGATGTGTTCATTTCTTATTCATTGTGCTGAGTACTCAGAGTGATCTCTTTAAATGTGGAAACTCATATCTTTCACTTCCCTGAAATTTTCTTGAGGTATATTATTAATGGTCTTCTTCATTTTGTTTTCTCAGTTCTCGCTGTCTGTATTACTTGTTACTAAGATGTTGAATCTCTTAAATGAATCATTTTCTGGCCGCCTTGTTTTCTATTCAATTTCCCATCCAATTGTCCTTTTGCTCTGCTTTCTGAGATAACTCCTTAATTTCCTTTCTAAAGTATATGTTGAATTTTTCACTTGGTTCTATTTTTCATGTGCAAGAAATTTTTATCACTGATTTCTTTCTTCCTTTTTTAAAAAATTAAATATAGGGTCCTTTCCTGCTTGGATTGAACCAAAATTTTCTCTTGTCTTTATTAGGACCTAAAGTATAGCTCTTATGATCCCCCTCCCACCCCAAGTTTTCTCTTGCTTCCCTTCTGGTTATCTATTGACTTCTCTCTGCCTGCCTTCTTCTGGGAACCTGCTGTACCTTTCCCAGATTTTATAACACACAATATCTTTTTTCTTGTTGGTATTTATGAAAAAACGTTAATTTCAACTTCTATGTCATTTAAGTTATCACTCTTCTGTCTGCATTTTATATTTCTAAGGCAGTATGATTATTTCTCTTGTAAGAATTGCCTCTTCCCTTCTCTCTATTTTATAAGTGTATTTCTTTTCTAACTACTTGGCTTTCACTTTAGAGAAGTTGGAAGAGGTTGTAGAGATCAATGGATAAGTTAAGTCTGCCCCATTTAACTAGAAATTCTCTTTATCGATTAGTTAACTAAATTAACTAGCATTAAAAGCATCATTAATTATTCATAATTGTATAGTACCCTGGAAATTTCACAGTATTTTTTTTTAAACCTCTTTTGTTGAATTTTCTGGGATTTTTTTGAATGTTGATTTTCAGTTATATATTATCCTTGCTTTGATTTCTAGGCATTATTTTAGGCTTTGTTATATATCTGTATTTATTTCTGTAACTATCTGAGGCAGTTACTTTGAAGATTTTATAGGAGCATGGTTTTGTGATGTGTTTTTAAAAATGCCTCAAGAGCCTACTGTGTGATTTTTGTCAGTACACATTTTTGCAGACTTAATTTATTTTTCTTTTTTAAACCAAGATTTCTGGACTACCATCTTTGCTGATTTACTCCATGTTATTTCTCTGCTTAGTGGTTGCAGTCTAACCACATATGAGCTAGAATGTGAAACAAAAGGAAAGAGAGGGGGTGTGTAGTAGAACTTAATAAATGTTTGCATGGGATTGCTTGAAGCTAGCAGTGAGTTCTTGGCTCACAAACTTTATCTGAAGAAACAAATCATATTCATTTTAGAATATAAACATACTTCTAGTGTTTTATAGAGTTTTATGTTACCCATAGAATTTTACTGTTGTATGGAATGCAGTATCATTCTTCCTATAAAAGACATTATATGATAACAGTACATCAGATGTCTAGATGGGATAATATATAATAAGGGAAAAAAATTAATCTTTCAAATAGTTATTGATTATCTTGCTGATCATTAACAGAAATAACTATCCACCATAAGTAGCATAAGGAAGCAGTATTCCTGTAAATATAATTCTTCTACAAGGATTTTATTGTTACTCTGACGAGAAGGGGGAATTTAGAAATAATGCAATATATAGGTGACAATATATAAACACATTTTTTTTCTAGATAACGACCAATAACAATAGAATTTTTCCATATTTTACAGTCTCACTATAAAAATAATTATGTCAGGACAATTTTGAGTATAGAACAATATCAAGTTTTTTGTCTGAGCTATTTATCACAGGTATTTGTTGCACAGAAGGAGTCTACACTATTTGATATTAAGTGTGAATATTGCTATTTTACTATAAAATTTACATTTTATTTATTTAGAGACAGAGTCTCATTTTGTCGGACTCAGTACAGTGCCATGGTGTCATGGCTCATAATCTCAAACTCTTAGGCTTGAGTGATTCTCTTGCCTCAGCCTCTGGAGTAGCTGGGACTATAGGCACCCACCACAACACCTGGCTATTTTTAGAGACAGGTTTTCACTCTTGCTCAGTCTGTCCCTTGAACTTCTGAGCTCAAGCAATCATCTACCTTGGCCCCCCAGAGTTCTAGGATTACAGGCTCCAGGTAGAAGCCATGGCTCCCAGCTCTAAAATTTACATTTTAAAACCAGTTAGACCCATTCAGTTATGTGGCATAACTAACACTATACTTTGAACTATTGTTTACTCATAAGAAGTACATGAAGAGATCAAAATGACTTTTAACATTCTGTTGCCTCTTAAATGCTGCTTGGTTTTTGATGGCTTGTTTTGGAGATCTTCTGAAGGTAGATACCTTGCTGTGAAGGCTTTAAAATTCTCTGTCTCTCTTTCTCCCACATTATCTCATATTTGGATTATCTCACGTTTTTCTATCATAAAGCTCCACTAAAATCACTAGATTTTATGTATTGTACTACCTTCCCCAGAAGAGCAACTAACTTCCTTTATTTAATCCATATAAAAAACTTGTATCCTATTTTCATTGAAATAGAAAAAAATTTTCATGGTTGTTGCTTGTTTATATGATGATTGCAAGTTCCCTTAGTGCTTTCTTGTCTGGAAAAGTCTTAATTTCTCCATCAGTTGTGAAACTTAGTTTTTCAGGACACAGAATTCTAGGCTGGCAGTTGCTCTGTTTAAGTGGACTGAAGATGGGGCCCTCTTCCTTTCTGGTCTGTAAGGTTTCCTCTGAGAAGTCTGCAGTTAGTCTGATGGTTTTTCCTTTGTGGGTTATGTGATGCTTTCATCTTACTGTTTTCAGAATTTTTCTCCCTCTCTTTGACTTTGGCCAGGTGGATTACTGTGGGTTTGGAGATGACTTATTTGCTGCGAATCTTCTCGGTGTTCATTGCCCATCTTGTATCTGTGTGGGGATGACAGGGGCAGAGACACTCATGTGGGAGGGCTATTACACCAGCATGGAGACTGCTGATGCCCAATTGTGCAGGGGGTGTGGCTCAGGGTCTGCGTAGGTGGGCAGACCTCGTCAACTGAGGTTCTCCCCTTCAGCACTGAAGACACCCTGAGCTAGTCTCCCCAAGCTTCCCAAGAGGTGACTGTGGCATCTGAGGCTCCTCCTCTGTTCATCTCCAACACCTTGGAGGAAGTGTTTAGACTCTAGTCATAAGGTGTGACACAGGGGAGCTTCTCTTCCCTACTGCTAGAAGGCTGGGTCCCATGCAGACCTGGTTCTGTGTGCCGGAGCAATTAGGATGGTGTGGGTTATGGAAATCTGAGATTGGCAGGCCACCAGTTCGGCTGTCCCTATTCTCCAGTGGAGTGTCCCTGCATAGACTCTAAGGAGCTCCCAGTCACTCCAGAGGTCTGCCGTGGAGGAGGAAGAACTCTTACAGATTGAGTTGTCTGTACCTTTTGTTTTTCTCCTAAAATGCAGTGTCACCTTGGTTTGCTTCTACCTGCTGTCTGCCTCCTTTCCCAGGAGTATGAACTGTATGGGGACTTCCACCTTAATCTTTGAGATGGTAGGTGATGACTGTAAGTAAGAATCAACTGCACCCTGTCTGACTGAGTTGGCAAATGCCTCAGTGAGCTGTAGAGAGTTGTTCTTGTCAGGGGTTGATGCATGCAGGAAGGAGCCAACTGCAGAGATGCTTTTCATGCCGTAATAAGCTCTAGTCCTTCAGGAGGAGCACTTGAATTCTCCTGACTTTGGAGGTCCCTTTAGTTCCTGGGGAATTGTTTGCTGTCCACTACGGCAGAGGTGGGTGGGGGAGTGAGAATGGGCATGGCTAGGTTGTGGGAGCTCAGAAGGCTTTACAAAGCTTCAGCAGAGCTCAAAGGTTATTTCCTGGCTGCTAGGGGGAGCAGTTGGGAGGAAGGTCTAGGTAGACACTGCAAATCTGGATGACTACTCACAAGGAAGGCATTGTAATTACTTGACTGGCTAGCAAAAGTGAGCTCTGCTCCTCTTGTGCTACCTACAACTTTTGGGTGCCACAAACCAAGTGCTAAAGGTGCCACACTTGTTGACATGAATCTACAGGCTGGGATCTTCCCTGCTGGGGAACCTACCCAAGTCCAACAGTCCAACTTTTCTGTGGGGGGCATCGCCTCATCTCAGCCCTCCACTGTATTTTCCATCAGTTCTTCCCACAGGGCTCCCTTGCCTCTGGAGTTCAGCACCCAAATCTATCCCTGGTGTCCCCCAGCAGCTTGGTTGAGTTCCAGGGACCTGGGATCCATCTGACAGTGTTCGTTGTGCCACTGAGGATGGAACAAGGGAACAGTGCAAAAAACAAGCTCTTATACTCAGTTATTCTCAAAGAAATAACCTATGAGAATCGGAGAGGCAAGCAGCTTCACATGTCACACAGTAGCCCAGATGAGCTGCCCTGAACAAAAACCTCAAAGGTCTTTTATTGAAGCAGGAAAAATCCATACATGTGACATTGGTTACATACAAAGTTAATTATAGATGGAAGGAAACAAAGAACCCAATGTCAGTGAATTGAGGAAACAATGGAAAGAAATAAGAGATTATCATAAGATTATAAAGAAAAAAGAAGTGGTTGCAATGCTTCCAGGGTAAACTTTAATTTCCCTATTCTATGCTGCTAATCTATATCTTAACCCTTAAGGGATTTTAGCCTTTGACCTTTTCCAGCATGTAACCCATAGATCTATATCTAATCTGCTGTACACTCCTGATCCTCTGCTGGTGTCCTGAAGGTACCATGTTCAGTACAGGGTGGAAGGTGTGGGGTGGGTGGAGGTGGGGGAATCTGGGCTGTTGCCAGAAGATCCTCAGGAATTATCAGCCTGCACTAACCTGTAGCCCACATGCTGGCTGCATCTCCAGGAAGTACTGGCAGGCAGGGGACTCTCTGCCCAGTACCCCAGGTCCACTGCAGGTCCTAAGGGGGAAAGGTGTGGGCCACATTCTCTGTGGAAACCTCAGACTGGTGGGTGTGCCACCTGGGGAGAGGTGGCCACTCACCAACTTCTTGCCTCAAACTGCTCTCCTGGCTGCAGTGGGCAGGGGATGGTTGGCGAAGGTTCACATAAGAATCTGAATGGAAGAAATCCAGGTCACTCTGAGGACTAGAGTGGTCACTTGGGGCTCTCTGGACTCTCAGGTCACTTTCCTTGGAGGGGAACCCTGCCCAGAATATCTAAGCTTTGAGATCATGCAAGTTCTCCCCACAATTCTGTGGTTACTGCTGAGGTGAAAAAACTTCCAATTAACTTGGTAGCTTGCTGATTGCCAAAGGAATGTGAGAAGGAGAAAGGAGTCTCCTTGTACCCCTTCACAGGGCTCTGAGCCTCTCTGGATTTGATCCTCACCACTATCTTTTTTTCTTTTTGCTCTTACTTCTCTGCTTCACAGTTTTCCTCCACGAGGTCTCCAGCAGGCTCTGGTAGTTCTTCCTCTGAAGTATAAATGAGCTGTGTTCTTTCTTCCCTCTCCTTTATGTGAAACCCTTCTTTCCCTACAGGATGGTCCAGTAAGTGATGTCTGTAGTCGGCCATCTTTCCCCACAACCTTGTTGCTTATTTCCATAGTACTCAACCTACCACCTTATTCTTTAAGGTCATAGGGCATAACTGTAACATTTATGTATACAACAACTGTCCTCTACTATAGACTACGGTACACCACACCCCATTTTTTACTCTTCTGACTTTTCAAACTAATAATAAGGATAGTAAATTCTTTTGATTCTCAAAATTCTGTGTTGCTAATTCATTTTCTATCAGTACTCACTATATTGACCAAGTCATCTTTTTTGGTCTCACATATTTTACTTTTGGGTGGCCATATGTCACATAATTAACCTTCATTCCTACTATTGTCTAAATCCTTTCTTCACACTTGTTTATTAATGCATACTAAACATTTACTTAATGCATACATGTGATAATATCCTATCGCGGTATCTTAATCATGTTCTTTATCATGTATTCCCTATTCCACCATCCTTCCCTTTAATTTTTTAAAAAATATCTTGCATTCCCTGAAGGAAACTCCTAAGGCTCTGAACTGTAGCCTGCTTTATTCTTCCATTTTATCTGTGGATGCATTCAAGTTTAGTCATCATTTTTATGGTGCTGATTCTCAACACTGTTTGTCCATTTAATCATGCCTGGATTATTGTATCTGCTGTGAGCCCAGCATTTAAAGAAAAGCATTACCAAACTCAAATGTGTCTGGAAAGGATGATTAAATTGATTGAATGCTCCTAAACCATGTCCCATAAGGAATGGCTGAAGGAATTGTGTGTATTTATTGTTTATCCTGGAGTAAAAAAGATTAAGGGTAGACAGGATAATTGTTTTCGATAATTGGAAAGTCTGTCATGTAAAGGAGGGAACAGATTTGTTATGAGTTGTTCTAGAAAAGTTCTGCTAGAACCAACCTGTGCAAATTATGAATAGAGGTTCAAGTATTCTCTAATGAAAATCAGGGATTAAACCTTCCTCGTTTGGCCTTTATCACAGAGGTTTAGTCATACTGAGGCCTAATGGATGTTTGCTGATTGAATTTAATTGGCATGGATAAAGAGAAAATAAACCTCTCTAGCAATAAAAATAGTCTTCCTCTTGGGGTGAAAATATCCAGTCTTTCAACAAATACTTATTAATTACCTACAGTGCAGCTGTCCTCATGCTGGCATCAGGATTATAAAGATGTTAACTTTTTAATATCATGAGCATTTCTGTGGTCAAGGCATTCTTCTAAATATTTTATTTGTATTAACATATTTTGCAGCATCCTCATACGGCAGGTACTTTTATTCTCCCAAAGTTACAAGTGAGGAAACTGAGGCACATGGAGATTATGTAGTGAGCTATGTCACAGCACTAGTAAGTGGTCAAGCTGTGATTTGAATCCAGGCATCTGGGCTGCAGGAGCTGCATGTTTAACCACGATGATAAACCGCCTCCGGGAAGGAAAGGCAAGAGGAGGCTCGCAAACAGAGAGGACACCTCGGTTTTCTGATGAGAAAACACACTCCAGTCCAGTTCTGTCCTGGTGATTGCCAGTGGCTGTTCTGTCTGCCTCAGCGCCTGTGAATCCTCCTTGTTTTCAGTCTGCACACTGCCTCCAGGTGACCTTCCCCCCACGTGTAAACCTGATCATTCTGCTCTTTCAGAACTTCCCTTGGTTCCCCCTTGCCCACATGGCAAATCTAATAACCACCATTTGAATGCAAAGGCTCTTTTGGGGTCAGACTCCACTTGTACCTCTCACTTCATCTCTCCCTAAACCCGGAGTCAGACTGTGTGGTTAAATGGGATCTCTCTTCTGGAAAGGAAACAGGGTTATTATGAGAATTAAACTAAATAAACAGTATGATATGCTTAGGATAGCATGTAGAATGTAATAATTGCTCAAGGAATGTTGGCATATTTATTTTCATTTGTTTCTGATTGTCCTGCACAAATTGGTGTGCTCAAAATTTAGCTTATTCCTTAGTTACCTCACTATATCTTTTTTCTTTTTTTTTTTTTTTTTTTTTTTTTTTTAGACAGAGTCTCACTGTGTTGCCCTGTGTAGAGTGCCATTGTGTCACAGTTTATAGCAACCTCCAACTCTTAGGCTTAAGTGATTCTCTGGCCTCTGCCTCCCAAATAGCTGGGACTATAGGCGCCCACCACAATGGCCAGCTATTGTTTTGTTGCAGTTGTTTAGCTGACCTGGGCTGGGTTCAAACCTACCACCCTCAGGGTATGTGGCTGATGCCGTAACTACTGTGCTACGGGCACCGGGCCAACCCTCACTGTATCTTAAAATTGCTTTGTAACATATTGATGAAAAAAGAAAATTTAGTGGTTTAATTCACAAATTCGTACACCCAGCTAGGGTCTAGTCAGAGCTTTTTCAATGTTTGCAGATTTCTCAGCTCTGCTTTCCTCTGTGTTGGCTTGTTTTTGAGGCTGACGGCCATCAAGGCAGCCAGAGGACTTCCTTACTCTTTCTCTAGGAGAGAAAATATCATTCGCCGTAGCCATGCAAGTGAAGCTCTGAGTTTCATTCTCAGAAGACCACCTGCAAAACAATCACTGCGGCCCAGGAAATCTTGGGTCTTTTGGTGACTCCCAAAAGACATGTCCACCTTCTAATTCTCAAAACCTGTGACCTTCTTTGGGAAAAAAGAGTCTAAACTGAACTTAGTAATTAAGTTCAGGTTCTCGTGATGAGATCCTGCTAGGATTATCTGGGTGGGCCCTAAATTTAATTACAAGTATCTTTATAAGAAACACAAGAGGGGACAACACAGGGGGAAGGTCATGTGAAGTTACAGGCAGAGAGTGGATCTATGCAACCATGTGTCTGGAACCACTAGAAGCCCAAAGAAGCCAGGGAGGAATCCTTCCTTCCCTTCCTTTGAGGGAGTGTGACCTAATCACACTCTGATTTCAGACTTCTGGCCCCTAGAACTGTGAGAGATTAAGTTTCTGTTGTATTAGGAAACTAATACAAATGGCCATTCTTGAACACTTTTTCTTTGAACACATAATATTTGCATGCACCTATGGAGTGTAGGTAATAAGGAAGATAGGACCAGTGGTGCCCAAACTACAGTTCGTGGGCCACATACAGATTATTTCAGGACTGTTCTGCTTTTTTGTGGTGTCAGATACTGTGAAGATTATACATGGACTTTTATCTTGCTCATCAGCTTTTGTTAGTTCATGTACTTAGTGTGTGTCCCAAGACAATTGTTCTTCCAATGTGCAGCAGAAAAAAAAGTTGGCTACTCCTGGACACTGTGAGTGTTGTTATTTTCTGCCCATCCCTGGAGGTGGAGGTGGAAACAAGCCGTTCTCAGCTATGCAGTTTCCACCCAGAGGAGAGGAATGGTTATTACTGAGGCAGCGCAGTATCTGCTTCAAGATCCTTTCATTTTACTTCTTACTGTGGCCTCCCCAGTCTTGGTTACACCATAATTGATCTAAACCATGGACTGATGGCCATCTTCTACTCTGAGCATTTCTTAGGTTACATTGTGAGATGTGACATTACTAAAACATGGTCATTGCATTTGACTTGCTAACTGCCTTTCCCAGTCCATAGCTATCTCCTGTCTCATCTGACATGCATCGTAGTGATAACTCCCTCAAATCATCTTCGATATGACCAACTGGGTTACCATTTTCATGTACCATTATAGAAAAATCCCAAAATGGTCTCTTTAAGAAAATGTAATCTGACTCTGTATGTATCTTGTATGTTATGTGTTAACTTAGTGTGATTCTGATGTGTCTCAACGTACATTAGTGATAAGCCTGATAAAGAGTTGACTGGCATGTAAATAAATCCAGGCTATCCATTCTTGCGGTTGTGTTTCAACAAATGTAAAATACAATATTTTTGTCTCACTCAAATTAACACTTTGAAATACTTTAAAACATTGAAATCTTTAGCGTGGGGAGCAAGCACCATGAAGTGATGGGTGGACAATTCACTTACCAATAAGCTCTGGGGATGTTTTTCCACTCTGTGATACAAACAAGTGTTTGCAAGGGCCCTTAGTTTTAGTCTTTTGCATCCTTTAAAGATGGACCATTACTGCACTGAATGCTAGCATGTGAAATATGAGTTCAATTTTTTTTTTCTAAAACAAAGACTATAAGAGCAAAGCCTGTCTTGTTAAAAAAAATTTAATTTTAATTATATCTTAGTTACAACAGCTAAAAGCAGGAGGTACAAACTACATTTATAGAGGAAATCAAAGCAACAAGATGTGTAAGGAAGCAGCTACAAATTAGTGTCTGGAAAAGGAATATTTTTTTTGTTCAGTGTGACAAAACCCATTGAACAGTTGAGCTATTTCAGGAATAGGCCATGAAACACTACACCTGAGAAACCATTTAAACATATGTGGAAAAAAGCAGCATTCTTTGACTCATTCATAGAAATTTCACCAAACGTCTTCCTTCCAAAAGACACTTGGTAATGGCATTGTGCTCTTTTAGTTTTCTTGGATGCCGTAAGAAGTTATCGCAAATGCAGTGCCTTAAAACAGGGCAGATGTGTTAGTTTACAGTTCTATAGGGCAGAAATCTGGTAAGGGCTAAAATCAAGATGTCTGCAGGATTACGTTCCTCTTTGTGGCTCCAGGCAGGGTCCATTTCCTTGTACTTTTTGGCTTCTGGAGGCTACCTATATTCCTTGGTTCATGGTCCCATTTCTCTGTCTCCAAAACTGACAAAGGTGAAGTCCAGCCCTTCTCCCATCACACCTGCCTCCCTCTTCCACTTTTCAGGACTCCTTAATTGTGTAGGGTCTGCCCAGATGACCTAGAATAATCTCCCTACGTTAAGCTTGGCTGATTAGCAATCTTCATTCCATGTGCAACCTTAGTTCCCTCTCCACTGCCGTGTAGTGTAGGACATTCCAGGTTCCAGTGATTAGAAGTGAACTTCCTGGGATAGGGGCGTTATTCTGGCTGCTCCATGTCCCGTTGTCAACTTCTCGGGCTTGACAATTGTACTGTGCTAGGTGAACTATTACTGTTGGAAGAAGCTGGAGAAAGGGTACTCAGGGAGTCGGTACTATTTTTACATCTTCTATGTGAGTCTAAAACTCTTTCAACATAAAACTTTAAAAAAACCACTTTTATGGAGGATTGAGTGAAAACATAAAGAGATGCTTGCAGAATTTCAGAAATTGCTCAATAATAAAATGGATTAAAATAGGGTTGTTTAACTTTTAAAATTGTGAATATAAACAAACAAATAATACAGGTCACAGTCTTCATTTTATTAAAAGTAACTTAGTCAATATTTATTGTTTTATGGTTGCTAATGATTCACAATGACCTGAATTACTTGAATACTATCTCAGTTTCTTTTCCTTTAAATAAGCCAGTGTTCACAGCAGACCAAATATCATTAGCCTACATACTATTGTTTAACTTAATTAGAGTTGATGGAAACACTATGTTTTTAAAATGTTCATGTGCCCACTGTGCTTATCAAATAAAAATCTAACGCCCTTAAGCCAAATGACTAAAGTGCTTTATAATACATTTCATACTGTTTTTATAGTTTTCTAAAGGACCGTAAGTAACATTCCCTTTTACTTAATATTTTCTAAAGCTATCAGATAGATAAGGCAAATGGTATTGTTCTGCTTTTACAGATAAAGAAAACGAGTTAAAAAATTGCATGAGGATTTCTGGTTGAGAAGTGTATTCGTAGGTTGGTATCCTAGTCTGCTCCCCAAATGAACCAAAGGTAGATGAAATTTAGAAAGAAAAAAACCAAGAAGGTATAACTAAATTCAAA
This sequence comes from Loris lydekkerianus, assembly GCA_963574355.1. Lineage (NCBI taxonomy): Eukaryota > Metazoa > Chordata > Mammalia > Primates > Lorisidae > Loris > Loris lydekkerianus. The sequence goes on along the minus strand of CAUYPK010115440.1, from coordinate 3,108 downwards.
TTCAGGAACGGAAGCAAATAAACAAAAATGGTTCAATGGTCTGTAATTGTGGGCCTAGGAAGCCTTTAAGGATTAAAGTTGCTGGAATTTAGGAGTCTTAACTTCTGAGTGGGAGCTGGAACCCAGACTCACTGATGAGCAGAAAGTACGGTGGCAATCTATCCTACAATGAAGAAGACGACTGAAGAAAAAGTGGTAGTAGTCTCTACCTGGAGCTTTAGCGTTAGAATATACTAGGTTTAGGGAAACAGACACAGACACAGGCCACATCCCGGAAAACTGGCTTGTGTCTGGGCTCTCCTGTTTGCAGTAGTACCAGTATCACTCTCGGTCAAGAACACCAAGCCAGCAATGGTGAAGCCTAGCTCCAGATGGTGGTCCAAGCAGGAATTTGGAGGAAACTGCAACGTTACTTGACAAGGAAAGAAAGGTGCAAAAAGAAAAGAGAGAGCGAGAGAAGAAAGGAAAAGAAAAATCAAAAAACTTCCACTAAAATGAACTTAAACATAAAAATTCCTGGAACATAAATAAATCTACTGCTAAGAAAGACAGCTGAAAATCAACAAAATTTGATTTTTCTGTTGTAGTTAGACAAAAACGTTGAAATATATTTGTGTATGCAAGGAGACAGCAAAGAGTAATTTCTAACAAAAGGATGTAAAATTTGAAAAGCAGGGGAAAATGAAACTTGAACAAGCGAATATGGAATATGTACAATAAGAATATTTAAAAGAAAAAATACGACAGCCGTAACAAATGTTAGGCTATATTAAGGCACTGGGGAACTGTTAAGTTGCAAAATAACTGTGAAGAATTCCCTTAGATTTCAGCGTAGGAAAAAAAGTTTTTTCCTTTTTTTTAATGAATGGCAGAACAGTTAAAGACCATGTAAGAAATATTGCAAAGTCTCAAAATTCAGTGAGAGTTTCAGAAAAATAAAGTCAAAAAATAGTGCTGAAAATAGTTTGTAAAGACAACTTCAGAGAATTTACCAGAAAGGGAGAAATATAATTTACCAGAAGGGGAGAAATATAAGAGTATTCATGTAGAAAGAATTCTACAGTTAGAAAGCATGATGATTACAAATAAATTCTTAGCAAGAATATATTGAAACTATGGGTAGTTCTTAAACTTAAATTAACAAGTGACTTTTCATAATTATCAGTGATCAACAGAAGACAATGGATGCTGAGAGAAAATAATGTTTAAATTCAATTCATACTCATCTTTGCCATCATTCAAGAATGAGGACAAAAATGAGATAATTTAGATATGAAAAAATCTAAGACACCGAATCTTTGATATTCACTAGAAGAAATATTTAAGACTGAATTTCAGTAAGAAAGAAACTCAGAGTGAAGATGTAGTATTCAAAAATTTACCATGAACACAGAAATTGATAAAAGCCAATGAATCTAATAATTAATAACATAATCAGTTTTTTAATTTTAATTAGGTGAAATTCAGAAACATATCTCAAATATGCCCAGGGTGAGGAAACAATCTTTAGTGGGTATTTAAAGAATGCTAGGGGCTGACTCAAACCTGTAATTCCAGCACTTTCAGGGGCCAAGATAGGAGGATCACATGAGGCCAGGAGTTTGACACCAGCCTGGGGAATAGAACAAGAACCTGTCTCAAAAACCAAAGAAAAGATGCTAACAGTCTTGTGAAAACTATGAATTTTATTACAAAAATTTGTAGTTAGGAGAATTTTTTTTTTTTTAAGAAAATAAAGTTCTACTTGGCTCACAAAACCTATAGATTTGAAGAAAGCAGGAGAAAAAAGGTTATATAATTTTAAGAAACCTCATAAGTCCTATAGAAGGAGAAGGAAACCATTAAAAAATAAACTAGAAACAAAAATTATATATTAAGTTGTGAAATATTTAGACCCGATTTATCAATGAAAGCAGAACATGTAAATATTTGTTAGTTTTGGAGGATATTGGTGGCCTTAGAAAAATTGGGGTTTTATTTTTCAAAAAGAAATATGCAAAACGCATGAACGATGTACAATTCAAAAACTTGTAGAATAATAGATATTCCAAAAGAAAAATTAGAATGAAGAAAGTAATAAACACGAGAGCATAAAAAAATAGACTGTATAATGTACTTTTCAATAAAATAGAAAAATCTCTAACAAGCATGATCAAAAAATAAATACATAAAAGACAAATATACAATATTGGGAATAAGCAGCTATAGAAAAGATCTTTAACATCACAAGAAACTCTTATGAAGAACTTTGTGCCCATAAATTTGAAAACTAAAAGAAGTGATAATGTTCATTGGACAATGTAATTTTACAAAGCCGATTTAAAAAAAAAAAAGTAATCGTATGGTGTTGGGCTCGTAGAACAGAATAGGAACGGTATTGGTAAACAGACAGGCCCCCTCACATCTGATAAATGACAAAATTAGCATTAAAAATCAGTAGTAAAATAATAAACTACTCAATAGAGTTGGATTATGGTTATCTATAGGGAATGGATAACCTTATAATGTACAAAGAGATTCAAGGACTCAATATGTAAAGCAGGATGTTAACAACTTCTAAAAGGAAATATAGAAGAGTGATGTGACTTGAAGATATGGAATGTTATCTCAGAAAATGTAATAATGAACACAAACTGAGATTGATGGTGCCTGTTCCTACCGTTCCTCATCCTGCTCCGTGCCATGGGAGGCTAACTAAGGGGATTGCAGCAAAGGCTCCCTGGTTCTCTGGCTGTTAGTGGAGTTTGACAAATAGGAGTCCTACCGGAGGATTAAGGACAGGAAGAAATTGTGTCTGGGCTGCTCTTATGGTTCCCTTAATCCCCTGCTGCAGCGTGCCGTCCATGTCCTCTCTGCAGCATGCCCTCCGTGCCTTCTCTGCGGCGTGCCCTCCGTGCCCTCACTGCAGCGTGCCCTCCGTGCCCTCACTGAGGCGTGCCCTCCGTGCCCTCACTGCGGCGTGCCCTACGTGCCCTCACTGCGGCGTGCGGTCCGTGCCCTCTCCGCGGCGTGCCCTCCGTGCCCTCTCTGCCGCGGGCCCTCCGTGCCCGCTCGGCGGCGTGCCCTCCGTGCCCGCAGCGCGGCGCGCCCCCCGGCCCCACAGTGCGG
>CAUYPK010115436.1:0-53643 GCA_963574355.1 Loris lydekkerianus | reverse complement strand
TGTAAATTGAGCTGCAATAAACAGTCTAGTACAAGTGTCCTTATAATAAAAGGATTTTTTTTCCTTCTGGGTAGATGCCCAGTAATGGGATTGCAGGATCAAATGGGAGGTCTAGCTTGAGTGCTTTGAGGTTTCTCCATACTTCCTTCCAGTAAGGTTGTACTAGTTTGCAGTCCCACCAGCAGTGTAAAAGTGTTCCCTTCTCTCCACATCCACGCCAGCATCTGCAGTTTTGAGATTTTGTGATGTGGGCCATTCTCGCTGGGGTTAGATGATATCTCAGGGTGGTTTTGATTTGCATTTCTCTAATATGATAAACTTTTTAAATGTATTTGTTAGCTATTTGTCTGTCTTCTTTAAAGAAGGTTCTATTCATGTCTCTTGCCCATTGATATATGGGATTGTTGGCTTTCATTATTATTATTTTTTTTTAAATTATGGCAGGGTCTTGCTCTGTTATCTCAGCTGAAGTGGCATTATCATAGCTCCCAGCAACCTCAAACTCCTGGGCTCATGTGATCCTCCTGCCTCAACCTCCCAGAGCACTAGGATTACAGGCATAAAACACTGTGCCCAACCTTCATTCACTTTTTTTTTTTTTTTGGTTCTTGTTTTTGTTTTGTATTGGTGCATTGTTCAGCATGTAGTTGGTATTATAGAAACCACTCTGGTGAAGCTTGTCACATATTCTATAATCTATATCTTTTCACAGCAAGTTTGCAGCAAATGAAAGATTTGTCTACATACCAGGATCTCCTGGGTTTTCCTATGTTGTTCTAGAATCCTGAAAAGTCAAGAGGTAGGCATAGATCTTTGATTCTTCTCACAATTCTCTTCCAGGCCTCCCTGACAGGAGGCATTGGATCTTGTGTGATATGGATGGAAGTGTGAAATCCAGAGGTCTCCCTAGGATCTATAAACTCACTTCCCACTCCACCCGCCTCTATCATATTGACTGCCCTGATAAACAATGTGTGGCTTTGACCTTCATGCTGAATTGGAATAGTGACCCTGACTTTTATTCTTCTGTGTTGTTTGCTGGATGAGACAGATGCTGAGAGTTTTAATTCCAGTGTAATACTGCTTCTCCAATCATGAGCCCCAATGGATATTTCAAGGATTGTAGTCTGCTGAGCTGGAATCTAGGCTCCCTCCCCACAGTAGGGAGAAGGAAATTGAGATTTTACAGAACTGAAGTTACTTGTTCAAGACAGAGTTGGGACAGCAGCTCAGTACACAGACTTCAGGATAGACCCTCCTACCTTCATACCACTCCAAATTTTTCATTCTACCCCGTACCATTCTTTCTTTTTTCCCACTTTCCCTTCCATTTTATTTCTGTTATATAGGAGCACTTTTACAATGTAGAAGGCACGGTAATTTTTATATCATGAAAGTCCTCACAATTACCTCTTTAATAACCACAATATATTATTAAAGAGCATGAAAAGATAGACGGTGTTTTTTGAAAATTTTTTTCACTATTAACTTTTCCTAGATCAGAAAGTCGGATCTTGACAGTTTCACTTTGAGACTGCCCAGTTAGTAATGTGGATTCATTTCCTTTCATGGCTCTTTTTTGATACTTGGAAGGGCAACTCATTGTCTTGCTCTCAGCTGAGCCTGGTCTTTTGTGTCCTTTAATACCTCTGTGACACCACTTCTCTCTGCTGACAATCATACTTTAGTTGCAGGAACTGTTTTTCTTTTAAATTTAGCAATATTTCACACATACCGATAAGAACAAGAGAAATATAAGGGATAACCACATTATCCACCATCTAGTTTTAATGCACATTAACATTTTGTCACTTCTTTAAATGCTTTAAATGAAATAAAACATTGCAAATATGTTAGAAAGTCCCTTAATCCCCAAATCTCCTCAAACATAAACATTGTCTTAAAGTCAATATGTTCCTATTTCTTTATAGCATATCTCCACAATGTGTTTTTAATAATTTACACAACTGAAATCATTGTGTACTTGTACTTTTTTCCAACCTTCCTCAAAATTAGCCTCTTTTGATGTATCTGTACTGATACAGTAACTTATTTATCCATATATTATTCACTTGGACTACTAGGTATAATACCATTTAGTGAAAAATATGGTAACTTATCTTTCACTATTGATAGACATTGAAGTTGTGTTGTTCTTTTCTATTATAAATTATGCTCCAGTGAACATATTATAGATATAATATATAGATATAATATAGATATATTATAATATCCATATTATAGACATACTTTTTGGTACACTTATGGGGAGAATTCCCCCATAAGCTTGAGGGTGCCCACTCAAGCATGGGAATTTTGGTTTCTAGGGGATTTTTAATTTTGCCACTACTTCTAGCTCTCTGCCACATAGGTACATGGTGGAATTGCCTTCTTCCAATTACTCTGAAGTTAGGCATAGCAAAGGGATTTATTTTAGGTAATGAAATGTGAGTGTAGCCTTAAGAAACACCAAGGAATTCACCATGTTCTCACGTTGTCTCTGCCTCTGAGCTTGATGGTGTCTTCATTGAATTCAGTCTCAGTGAGGATGACATGAAGTAAAGCCTCCTCATCCCTATTTGCATTCAGTTCCCAATACTAACCCCAGCCCTGGACAACCACTGATATTCTTTCTTTCCACATAGATTTGCCATTTCTGGGCATTGCCTATAAATAAATTATGTGTCTTTCAGATCTGGCTTATTTTTCTGAACATGAGGCCTTTGAGATCCATCTATGTTTTAGCATCAATCAGTAGCTTGTTCTTTTTATTGTTGAATGATATTCCATTGTATAAATAATTCCACATTTTGTTATTCATTCACAAGTTGATGGAAATTTGAATAGTTTCTACTTTTTGATTATTATGAATAATACAGGTATAAATATTGGCATACATGTCTTTACATATAGGCATATGTTTTTATTTCCCTTGGGTAAATTTTCATGAGTAAAATTAATGAATTATATTTCACTTTTTAAAGAAACTTCCAAACTCATTTCCAAAGTAGTAGTTCCATTTCATATTCCCATCAGCAGTGTATAAGGATTGTGGTTTCTTCACATCCTCTCCAGCATTTGGGGTTGGCAATCTTTCTGATGATAGATCTAGTGGATGAGCAGTGGTATGATACTGAGCAACTTTTCATGTGAATATTAACCATTCATATGTCTTATATATAAAATACCTATTCAAATCTTCTGCTCATTTAAAAACTGGGTTGTGTTTTTTTTTTTTTTTATATTGGGTTGAAAGAGTTCCTCATATATATCCTAAGTATAAATCCTTTATTACACACATGATAGGCAAATTGTTTCTCCTGTCCTATGTTTTGTCTTTATTTTCTTAATGGTGCCTTTTGATACAAAAGATCTTAATTTTGATTAATTACAACCTATCAATTTTCTGTTACATAGATCATACTTTTGGTATTATTTATAAAAACTCTTTGCTCATCCCAAGATCATGAAAATTTCTCCATCCAAGATTGTACAATTTTACTTTTAAAATTTAGGTTTGTGATTCATTTTGAGTTGATTTTCATGTATGTGAGGCCTATGGGCTCTACCTCATGCTTTTTGTTTTTTGCAGTTTTTGGCTGGGGCTGGGCCTGAACCCGCCACCTCTGGCACATGGGGCCAGTGCCCCAAGCCTTTGAGCTACAGGTAAAATTTGTGCCTCGTTGAATCTCGTGAAGAAGGGGTATCAGAAGGCAGAGAACACCTTTTCCAATAAGACCAACTTTCTAGATAGGAAAATGTGAAACTTTTAAAGTCTGAAAGTGTCTTTCTTCTGGGAAAAATCTATTTTGAAACATTTTCAGTGTTTACATTATAAACAAGTAATAATGAGAGCTAGTCGTACTCTTCTTATGTGTATAAACTATACATGTTTGAAAAGAAACTAATTGAAACTTAACATAACCTTATCTTTCCTTTTGGTTTCACACACTTTGGGAGAGTTATGCAAGTCTGTAGAGACTTAAGTTTTCTTCAAAGACTTCAGGACATAACTCAACTCAGCAAGAAACACTTTTATAAGTTTTTCATAAAATAAGGGGAATGCGGATGCCTTTGAGTGGGAGTAACACTGCTCTCTGTAGACATTTAATTGTACACACAGAGATAAGCCTTTAAAAAAATTTTTTTTTCTTTTTAGCTGCAGCAACTCTGGAGCAGGGTGGGAAGTTATACTGCTCCTATGTAGCTGTAGAATTATGAAGTTGTGTAGCAGTATTTCCATTTCAAGTGGCTGGGTGTCAGGGTCAAACTAAATGCAGCAATATCCAAAAATATTCTCGTAAGTGCTAGCTCTCAGTTGGATGTTCTGTCCCCCATGCTTCCATGTTGCTTCACTCCTGGGAAGAATCCTGGGTGCTGTCCCTGTTGGTCATCCTGTGGTTCTTTTTTTTTTTTTTTTTTTTTTAAATTATTAAATCATAGCTGTGTCCATTAATGCAATCATGGGGCACCATACACTGGTTTTATAGACCATTTGACATATTTTCATCACACTGGTTAACATAGCCTTCCTGGCATTTTCTTAGTTATTGTGTTAAGACATTTATAATCTACATTCAGTAAGTTTCACATATACCCCTGTAAGATGCACTGTAGGTGTGGTCTACCAATGACCCTCCCACCACCCATCCTCCCCCTCCTAATCCTCTCCTTTTCCCCTTTCCCCATATTCTTAGGTTATAATTGAGTTATAGCTTTCATATGACAGATATAAATTGGTTTCATAGTAGGGCTGAGTATATTGGATACTTTTTCTTCCATTCGTTTTTTTTTTTTTTCCCCCCACTTAGCAACTTTTGTTCACAGTTTTTTTTTATTCCTGTATATGCCTAACTGCAAGATTAGAAATCAAATGCCCCCAAAATCTGAGATTTGGATACTCTGGGGAAAAAGATGTACAGAAAATCGCCCAGAGTAACTGCATGCTGAATCAGTTTCCTAACAAAGGAGAGAGTGAGGCATGGACCTCTCCCTAGGACCTGCCCGGTTACTCAGCTGTTTTCTTTTCTTTTCTTTTCTTTTTTTTTTTTCCTTTCTTTCTTTTATTTTTATTTTCTTTTATTAAATCATAGCTGTGTACATTAATGAGATCATGGGGCACCGTACATTGGTTTTACAGACCATTTGACATATTTTCATCACATTGGTTAACATAGCCTTCCTGGCATTTTCTTAGTTATTAAGACATTTATATTCTACATTAACTAACTTTCACATTTACACTTGTAAGAAACACCATAGGTGTAATCCCACCAATCACCTTCCCTCCGCCCATCCTCCCCCCTCCCTCCACCCTCTCCCTCTTCCCCATATTCTTAGGTTCTAACTGGGTTATAGCTTTCATATGAAAGCCATAAATTAGTTTCATAGTAGGGCTGAGTACATTGGATACTTTTTATTCCATTCTCGAGATACTTCACTAAGAAGAATATGTTCCAGCTCCATCCATGTAAACATGAAAGAGGTAAAGTCTCCATCTTTCTTTAAGGCTGCATAATATTCCATGGTGTACATATACCACAATTTATTAATCCATTCGTGGATCGATGGGCACTTGGGATTTTTCTATGACTTACCAATTATGAATTGGGCTGCAATAAATACCATATATACTCAAGTATAAGCCGAGTTTTTTCGGCACAAAATTTGTGCCAAGTTTGGGTTTTTCGGCACAAATTTTGCTTACACTCGAGTATATACAGTATTCTGGCACAAAATATTATTTGTGAGTAGTATTTTTGTGATTTTTGGTCTTCTGGATATATACATCTGCCATATCTTTCCTTGGGGGGTTTGAGCTATTCTGGTTATTTTTGTCACTAGAGTTTTTCTGCTGATTCCACCCCATGATTATTTTATACCATTTGACTTTTCCCCTGGAGCTTTGTCAAGGACCCATACAGTGCTACAGCCTGAGAAACTGGGGACCTGTTTGGTGTGGTGGGGCTAAGTGGTTCTGTCTTGTTTTCAGCTCATCTCTGTCTGACCCTAGTGAAACAGTTACTCTGGGTTGAAGTCTAAGCTGTGGAAAAATACCAGCAATTAAGTCAACCTGCCCCCCATAGGCAACAATTGGTAAAGGAAAAATCAAACCTTCCTACAGCCACACACCCAGGGCCTCACTTGGATAGTCCTTGAGTGATTGGCTGAGTTCAAAAGGTCCAAATCAATTGTCTCAGTTAGCACCTGTCTCAGGTGGGAGGGTTTAAAAGGTCTCTGGCAACTGGATTGCAGAGGTCTGCTGACAACTCAAATATGACTTACTCCGGTGCTCTGTAAAGTCAGGAGGATCCACCTAGCAAATAGATTAGTCTGGGAAGGTTGACGCCTCCTTCCCCACCTTGCACCTGTGTCACACCCAGTCACTGATAGCCCTGCAGGGCTGTGACACCAGTTGCCTCCAATGAGCAGATACTCCAGAGGTTTGCTTAAATCACAAGGAATTCTATACCTTCTCAGCCAGGCTGCTGCTCTCTGCCTCTATCCAGCAGGGGGAAGTGAGGCCTGACAACCTCAGGCACTTGATGGAGGCTTGGGGGTGTTCACTCAGTTCCAGCCCCACTCCTGATTGATTTACTGACAGAACAGAACAACTTTGCAGGAATTTGTTTCTGTCCCTGCTAAATTCCCCTGCAGAAGAGAAGCTGTTTTGAGTTCCCAGAACCTGCGCCTCAGGCCCTGTCTTTGCTCCTGCAGGTTTGTATTCGCAGCACTGTTAGCTGTCAGTTCTAGCATCCTGCCTCCCTTTGTCTATAGGCTGATGATCCCCTGAGGGCTGGGTGCATCTTAGGCTTAGTAAAGTGGTCCTCTGGGTCAGCCCCTCCCTGGGAATCTCCAGGTTCTGCGCATGCGCTTTCTAGTCCCCGTGCTCCACCCAGGCCGGTACCTCTTCAGGCAAACCCTTTACTCATGGGGCCTGCATCTGTCCCAAGTCTGCTCCATGGTGGTTGCCACCCAAGAAGATGCCTGGCCACCTATGGTTGTCCAGGGAGACAGGGGGTGTGACTTCGGAATATACAGGGGTGAACCCTATTGTTTCCAAAAATGGCTGCTATTCTGCGCCTTGGGGCACTGCCACTCCGGCATGGTTCCCTCTCAGCCGAGGTTCCCTCTCCGCCGACTGTCGTCTCCCACTCCCATGCCGTGGAATCAGCACTGACCAGTTGCAGTCCAGGCCCTGTCCACAGCCCTTGAGAAATCACCCAAGAATCTGGACTACTGGGGGACAGGCCTGCAGACTTCAGAGTGAGAGTGGAGGGGAGTGCTGGGAGCCCAGAATTGCAGGTAGAGAATATGTACAGTTTTATACAGTTTTATGCCTGGCAGGAGAATGCCGTGGCACCCTAGTAGGGGAGGTAGGTCCAGTTCTTAGAGGGTGTCTCACGTGGAGTGTAGTGGGAGGAACTTTGAACTTTGCTCATTTGTTTGTGGAGCACTCCAAGCTGTTCTTATGGGGGAGGGGACTCCCATCTGCTTGGTGATGGATTTTGTACCTTTTGTTTGTATCCTTGGGGTCGCAGCTCACCTCAGCAGTGTTGATGTGCATTCTTTAACCTTCTCTTTCAGTGCAGCTCTAATTCACCAGGTTACTTGCTAAATTTCTTTCCTTTAACTCTCTTTCTGGATGGGAACCTCTGTGGAAAACAGGCTTCAGTCCGCCATCTTGTCTCTGCCCCCATTTCTGCCTTTAGTACTGCTAATAGTTTATGTGCCAAATTGTTAATTCTCTTGTTTCTCATGGCAGCAACTCTGAGGTTGGGTGCTGCTGTTACAATTCTACCTTAAAGAAGAGGAAATCAAGGCAAGGACAGAGCCACAGAGCTGAGAGAGGCATGGAGAGGAGGCTGTCAAAGTTTGAACCCAGCCTGTGCTATCTATTTAAGTGTGATGATTGAAGGAAATTTTTCCTTTTCCAAAGGATGTCACAAGTGAGAACTTTGTCAGCTTTCTCCTCAAAGTTAACTTTCTTCCTTCTCTCTCCCCACCCACCATCCACAAAAAGCTTGGATTTACATGGAAATGATATTCCAAATCAGTTTTACTCTCCCAATCATAGCTAATTATAGCAGACTTCATGTCTAATGCTTTGCTGCACCTTTTGGTTCACACAAAGGATGTTTTAATTATACTATTGATGTATTCATGTTGTCTAAGAGATTGGATCTGGTACCCAAGGGAATAATCTGCGTGTGACATTGAACTTCCAGAGAAAGCTACTATATTACCCTTGGGTATATATGAGTCATATGGGAGAGGCAGGGACAAAGGTGCTTCCATATTCCCTTCAACATTCAATCAATTCCTCTCCTGATGTTTTCAAGGAACCTAGGCCCACCTAGAAGGAGGAAGAGAGCCTGTTAGAAATAGGTATAATTCCTCTACTAGGTATATACCCAGAAGACAAAAATCACATTATAACAAAGATATTTGTACCAGAATGTTTATTGCAGCCCAACACATAATTGCTAAGACACGGAAAAAGCCCAAGTGCCCATCAATCCACGAATGGATTAATAAATTGTGGTGTATGTACAACATGGAATATTATGCAGCCTTAAAGAAAGATGGAGACTTTACGTCTTTCATGTTTACATGGATGGAGCTGAAACATATTCTTCTTAGTAAAGTATTTTAAGAATGGAAGAAAAAGTATCCAATGTACTCAGCCCTACTATGAAACTAATTTATGGCTTTCACATGAAAGCTATAACCCAGTTATAACCTAAGAATATGGGGAAGAGGGAGAAGGAGGGGAGGGAGGGGGGAGGATGGGCGAAGGAAGGGTGATTGGTGGGATTATACCTGCGGTGCATCTTACAAGGGTACATATGAATCTTAGTAAATGTAGAATGTAAATGTCTTAACACAATAACTAAGAAAATGCCAGGAAGGCTATGTTAAACCAGTGTGATGAAAATGTGTCAAACGGTCTATAAAACCAGTGTATGGTGCCCCATGATCACATTAATGTACACAGCTATGATTTAATAATTAATAAATAAATAAATACATACATACATACATAAATAAATAAATAGGTGACAGGTTTTCTGTCTGTAAATGATGTACCCTCACACCGTTCATTTGGTTCTTTATTTGATCTAGAAGTTGTATGGCAGAAGGAGAGGATATAAACATTTCTATTTAGGGGATGAGATATTTAAGGACTAATGACCTTAAATAATTTTATGAGAAGGCAAAAGCCAAAATGTTGTTATCCGTGGTCTAAAGCTTCCCTTCTGTCAGTGGTTTTCAAGCAACATCATAAAGTATCTTTCTATGTGTTTGAAACAACTAGGTTGTCTTTCAGATGTTAATGGAAGAAATATCCAAAGTCTGTAAAAGAATTCAAGAAGGTTTATTCTGAGCCAAACGTGTATGACTGACCTAGAGTAGATGGCCTCAAGAGGTCTGGAGAAACTATGCCCATGGGAGCTGAGTTACAGTTTAATCTTAAAATTAGTTCCTCATGGCAGCAGGAACTATGCAGCAGACCCTAAGCTAATACATGGAGGATGTACATTTGTTCCTGAAAGTTTGGTATCTGTCCCAGCAGCTGAACAAAGAATAAGGAAAAGGAGCATGAGGAAAAGAAAATAGAAGTTTATTAATTCACCAGCAAATGAGGAGGCTGACAGATTCCTGCCTTAAAGTACCAATGTTGTCACTATAAACAGAAATATGGAGCTTTTAGAGAGGGGAGTTTCAGCTTCAGGCTATTAAAATTTAACTACAGTCAATAGTCCCGATTGACCCCATCTCTGGGCAAAAATGATCCTGTGACTTCTGTTCATCTCCAGTGGCACAAAAAAACAAAGAACACTTCTCTGGCCCTCTGATTACTGGCCTTGGGCAGTACAGGATTTCATTCCCAAAAAGAGTGTGTGTGAGGTTAAAGAGACATCTCATGAGACATTTTACCAGGATGTATCCTGTTACCTATTCCCCACTGTCAATTTTACCTTCCCATATCTATGTGAGAAAAGACAACATAGTCATCAAGGTACTCCTGATAAACTGGGGTGATGTTTTAGATGGAAGGTTTATGCTTACTTGTACTATTCCAAAGCTGTGGTAGTAAATTTACAAAAATAAAGAATGCAACAGATTACCTGGTGAAGAGGTGCATGTGTAATGACAACAGCCATGAGGCAAAATGGAGGAGGACACATGATGAGAGAGATTTTCCCCTGGTACCTAAGACACCAGTGGGACTGTGGGTCCTCACTCTCACCTCGCACATGATGTCTGATACAGGGCTGGGTTCAAAAGAAACATGGGACCTCTGAGTACATAGAGCTATTAGTCGGCTATTAATCAAGCCCTATAGATGATTTGAAAGCCTTGCCCATGCAGATTTAGAAAATACATACAGGAATATTTGCACTGAACAAGGTTTAGAATGACAAACTCAGCAGTGAGACAGAGCAGCAGAAGAGGTGATAGTCTGGGAAATATTTATTAAGAAATTTTCTCTCCATCCTGTAGATAGAACAAATAACCCAAGAAAGACTAGTGAAATATCAACATTTTCATTTTCCTTCTTCTTAAACAAAACACATTTTTTTTTTTTCTTTTTAAATAGACACTTTAGATCACATAAAGCCTGGACCATTCACTGCAACTTGTGTCTTCTTCCTTGGGACACCTCTTTAGTGTATACGATTAACCTAAGGTTTTTACGCTCAAAAATTTCAACCAATTTTTCAAATTTCTGAGTTCTTAGAAGCACTTCATAAAGTCCCTTCCACTCTGTGCTTCCAACAGGGGCAGGGACCTGAAGGAGGCAGTCTCATGCACAGTGGTTATCCTTTAATACACTGCTTTACTCTGTTCCTTCACTTATGATTATTTTATCCTTGGTCTTCTAGGAAGGGTCTCCCACAAATTAGTTCCTCTGGGCTACACTTATCCAGAGGGAGGCAAATGACAACACCTCAACCCCCTTCCACCGGGTTTTCTGCATCAGTTCCAGGGTGCATGCAATTTCCACTCTAGATGCAAGGTTTTGCTTAGTTGTGGGGTTACCTCTGGCAAATGGAGGTTCTATTATCACTCTGTGTGAAGTAAAGGAGCCTATCAACATCTCAATAATAGATCATCTGCAGGAACATTAAGTCCACCATGTCCAGCTCCTCAGAGAAATGGTTCACCAAGTTCCCACGGGGGATCCACGAGAAGAAACTCATGGGTGACCACAGAATATTGTGCAGCAGATCCAGGTGCAGATGGTGAGAAGCCAAGTTTCCCCCAAGTTTTCACCACCTTGGAGAAGTCAAACACGGTGATACCTTGCAAAGTGCTCAGGACACTGTAGATGCTCAGATGGACTTAGGTGTGCTCCTGTGCTGTTGACAGTGGGGCCATTGTTCCAGACCCCACTGACATCCCCACTGTAGGAGGAGCAGCTGCTGAGCTGTCTCTATAGCTGCCTTCCTGTGGTGTCCATCACCAACATGCCACTTTCCATCTGCTTGGCTTCTTTCCCTGGACTGCTGATGCCTGTCGTTCTGTCATCCTCCGAGGCCTGTTCCTGCTCCATGCAGGTGTATGCACCAGGAACTCAGCAAAGGCCCTGTCCCAAGCCAGCAGCTCTTGATCAGAGCTCATCTCAGAAGGATTCTGGTGACTTCAGATACTCTCTTCATTTCGATACCTAAAAAGGGATCTACTAATACAAATTTAGGTTTCTGTGTGAAATTATCCTTGGGCTTCTAGGGTTGGCAAACCCAAACATGTTGGGCTCCCAGTGTAGCAGGTCACATAAAGTTTCTTACAAATGGGATCTTCTTAAATGAGGTTTCACCAAATCCATTAAGGCGTCATGCCCCTAAACTGGGCATTCACATAGGTGCCTTAGAAGAGGCCGAATCAAGGCTTTGGTAGGAAAATGTGCTCATAAAGTGGCTTCCATCAGTGAAAACATCCCTACTTTTCAGGAATCTGCACAGGTGCTGTGGTTCCGTTGCTAATTTGGAATCCCCAATAAGTAACCTGCTATTTGAAAATCTGTCCATGTGCAGGTTCCACAAGTGCCCTGCTAGACTCTTACCAGACAGAGGAGGAGAACCTTTTTAACCCCTGAGGCAACATAATCCAGCAGCCTGTGAGCCCACCCTAGTTCCAGGATCCTGCCATTCACATGCGACTGAGTAATCATAATCACTTGTATAATGTATCATTAATGGCATGCAGATTTCATTTTATTTGACACAGACATAGTGAAGTTTTTGTGTAAGTCTTTAAGTTGTAAATGGACAATTACAAGACTTTTACAGACATCCTGTTTCTTTAAGGTACCCATGGACTTTCTTGTATTAAAAATTGCTTTATACAAATATTACACAATCGAAGTGTTAAGGAGAGCCACTGAAGGTCTTGGTTTTTATTCTTGCAGCTCCTTCCACTTTTCGTGGAATTATGTAGTATTTTTCAAATAAAAAATAAGCTCTTTAAAGAAATAAAAAGACTTCCTTTAATGTTGTGAGTGTCTGTGTTGGTCTGTAATAACAGGAATAAGCGATTGATGGCAAGAGGCCTTAGGCACACACCGAACAAGGCCTGCAGGCTTTCCTTGTTCCTAATCCCACAGGATCTGTCATGTTTTATTGGCTTTTCTATTCAGTCATTGTGTGGTTCAGCACCACAGTAAAATTTCACATTTTTGGAAACAATACTGTAACAAAGATTGGTTTTTCTTCCTGGTATGTGTTATTCAATTTGCTTTGAGTGCTTTTTTAAAAAAAACCATATTCAGCCAATTATATAGATTCTCCTATATTAATCCAGTCTTTTGATCAAAGGCATTTTATTCATGATTTGAATATGAGGATTTTGTGGGTAGGGAGAGGTGTGACCAAACGCAGGGAAGAATCATTTGTGCTGGTCGCTTAGGAGAGAAGGAACAGGGTATTCATTACAATGGAGCCAGATCATTGATTAGGATGATCTGGCAAATCTATAACATGTTGTAGTGCGTTTGTGTGTGTGTGACACAGAGAGAGAGAGACTGTGTGTATGTGTACTGTGTTACATGGCCTATTACTTCCATAATATGTAGGCTGTAGGCATTGGTACATTAGTATAAGCATTGCATTTAGCATACTATAGGCCCTTAATAAATGTCTGGAATCCAAACTTAGATTTTTTTAAAATATAAAGTTTTCTCTTCTGGGCAGTCAATCAAAGATAATTTTTCTTTGGAAAGAAAATTTCTCAGAATAATGTTTTTTTTGTTTTTTTTTTTTTTCTAGTTCTCTCTGATTTTAGACAAGAACATTTCAACTCCAATTTTGCAATTTAAAAAATGTTTTAACTTAATGCCTATTATGTACCAATCATTGAATAATTAGGCTTTGGAAGCACAGAAAAAAAGTTTCTAATTTCTAAAAATTTTTTCAGCTTAATACAGGAAAAGATAGTTTGTTTTTTATATTCTAGATCATATTTAAACTTTAAGCTTAAGTGTCATAAATTTTATATTCAAATCTTTTGTTATTTGGACATATTTTATAGGTTTCTAGGAAGGAGGTAATTAAGGTCTGAGGCATCCAGTGCTCCTGCTTATTTTTACACTAAACAACTATGCTTTTGTATTTAATTATCTCTTTTTAGCTATTATTTATTGATTAGATTTTCCTGGGCTATGAACAAAAAAAAATGTGGTTTTATTGTGAAACTAGTGTTTTTTTCCTGTGGTGTTTAACAAAGTAGCTCCAAGACTAAACACAGAAGCTGCAGTGTCCTGCCAGAACTTGGAAACAGCCAACTTGTTTAAATTCCTAGGAATGAGCATTTGACAACTCTTACCAGTGTCCGCTAATTCTCAGAGCTATTTTGGAGCTCAGCTGCCATTGTCAGAGATGAAACCTGTAGCTCAGAGACCCAAGAGAGATGTTTCATACATCTTAGCTATTATTCCCCAGAGTCCAGGAAGCAACTCGTGTTTTTTGGGAGGTTAACCTGGGGGGTTTCTCTCAGTTCACTTAAGGGCTCTGAGTAAAGAGATCTTTCTTTACTCAGAATTCACAATTTCCTAGAAATTTATGGCTGCTTTCAAGCTTTATTAGGGTGTTTGAATAGTAGTTGAGTAGTATTCTATCAGGGGTACTAGGAAGGAGACGAGGATGCTGGGTGAAATTTTGCATTGTAGCTGGATGGAAGTTTGGTGAGATGAGGGGAGCACATGGAGGTTAGCTGTGGGTGTGTGACTGCTCATAGGCGTGCATTAAGTGTGGGTCTTCACTCAGTCTAAATTCAGCTGTCTGTCTGGGATTTTTCTTTGGTTGACCTAGCTTTTGAAGACAAAGGAGAGATTTAAGCACTTCGGCTCATTTCTAGAAAGCACCAAGAAGATAGAACATCTCCAGCCTTACATAGTCTTTCAGTTTGCTAATTCAATCTGATTTGTCATGAAATTTGTCAGGAATTGACTTCTATATCTCTACGTTTTTCTAAAAGAATTTAAAGGAGCTTATAAAAGTATACCCAATAAAGTTATTATTTTTTACTTCAAGACCTATGTCCCAAATTCACAAAGTCCTTAGACTTGACTTTTAAATAACCATGCAAAACTCCTGAAATAAACAGAAGTAACAGATATGCAGCAAGAATAAATTTCACTTTGTCTGCTGCCTTTGCCCTGGTGTTACCCTTCCAGTGAGAATTGAGAGGAGTGTGCTGCCTGGAACCAGGCAGAGCTACTGGGCTAGCCAAGGTCAGTACATCACGCCCTGGAGTGTTGTCAGAATGCTCTTGATCATTTCACCACTCTTGGGTGTTCACATGGGAGGGATGACACTGAAAGGTATGCAGCCAAACAGTAATTGTTAGGTGTCACCTTCTGCTGGGAAATAAGAGAATTAAGTAATTGCTTTTATGCTACCAATGACAGATACCTTGACCTCTCTTTGGGAAATAGTATCCTTTAAATTGGACCAAGCTCATACTTTATAAAATATAACTTTTTATAATTCTGCCTTGTTTAGCATTTGAGAATGCAGTTTGGAAACATTTCAAAGGAACACAGCCAACTTGGCTTTACTCAAAATCTGCCCAGCCAGCCTGGACCCCATCAGAAAGTGATTATCCCATCTGAATTTTTCAGGGCCTCATCTCTCCCTCCTATTTCCTTCCCCCATTATGTTGCTTTTGTTTATAGCTTATTAGTGGTGCCAGAAGATATGTTGGCTGAAACTGTCAGGAAAAGCACAATTAGTTCAAATTGAAGGTTGCTAAGCATATAGATGAAAGATTTGGTGGAGGAGGAATTATGGCCTAAAAAGAATTCTTAAAAAACTCAGATTTTGTTAGTCCATGTTATTGTTGATCTAATTAAGCAAAAGAATAAAATGTATCTTTCTGTTCCTCTCAGCTATGAATGTGCTCAAGTGAACCCCATTGTTTATACTCAGTAACCAAATACTCTAAACTGAGGCATGCGTCTGCTGAGAATACTATTCATCCCCAAAGATGGAAGTTTTGCATCCTTTGTAGCAGCCTGGATGGATTTAGAGAACATTCTCCTAAATATCACAAGATTGGAAAAACAAGCATCGCAGGTGCTCAATACCAATTTGAAAGTAGGAGACAACAACCACAGACCTACATGAGAGAAAATCTCAGTTAAATTAGAGAAAGGGGGAGGGAGAAAGGGGCTCAGTAGCTTTCCACCCAATGGGTACAACGCACCGGTACGTGGCACGCTCCCTGGGTGTGGAACACAGCCACAAGGCTGAATTTTACCTCTCGTGTGTAAATCATTTAACCTAATGTTTCGTACCCTCATATTAATCTGAAATTTAAAGAGATGAAAAAAGTAAGCAAGTACTCTCTTTCCCTCAGTTTCCTTATGGTACTTTCACAGATTGACACTTCTCCAAAGCCGTCTCTCTACCTGTGTCCTTCCTGCTTGCTCCCCTCCTTTGCATCTGACCTCCATGGAGGCTGCAGCGCTGACACCGGACTTCTCCAGGGTCACTGCTGACGCCGGAGGATGCCCTCAGCCTTTTACTGCTGTGTTGCATTTGGTGCTCTGAAGCCCTCTTTACTATCTGGAACTTGCTTCTCTCTTAATAGTCTCAAAACTAAACCCCTCTAGCTATTCTTATATCATCCTGACCATACTCTCCCAGACACCTCCTCGTCCATGGACAGCATAACTGTCACCAGGCCCTTGGGTTATTCCTCCACTTGCTGTTCTCTTCCCTCTAGATGCTTCACTGAGCAAAACTGTGATGGACTGAATGTTTGCATGCCTGCAAAATTCAAGTATGGAAACCTAATCTTCAATGATATTAAAAGTGGGGCTCTGAGGGTTGATTAGGACATGAGGGCCACCCTCATGAATGAAATTAGTACCCTTATCAAAGAAGCCCCCAAGAGCTACTTCTCCCCTCTCACATGAGAACACAGTATGAAGACACCGTTTGTGAGAAACAGCCCCTCACCAAACACTGAACCTGCCAGGGCTTTGATCTTGGACATTCCAGCTCAGAATCATGGGAAATACATGCTTGTTATTTACAAGCCACCCCAGTGGTGTTTTTGTTTTAGCTACTGAAGCAGATTAACACAAACATATCTTTTGATTTAACTAATGCCATTTGCTAACTGTGTATGTGTCTTTAACTCTCCAAGTTTTAAATTTCCACATCTATTTCCTATTGGTAATTGTCACCTAGCAGTTCACTGGCCTCTCAAATGGAACTGTGTTAAATTTTGTCTTTCCTCATAGAGTACAATAGGTCCCTTTTAAGTAGGGGACCCCAGTAGATGCCTGAAATCTCCAATAGTACCAAACACAATTGCCCTTTGTTGGAACACATTTTTGTTCCTGTCTTGTACTCACAAATTTAATCCCTTATTAAAATCTTGTCTAAGTACTTACCATGCACTTTGGCTATAACTTTTATAGTATGAGATTCAAAAATAAAACTAGCACAAATTTCTTTCCCTACTTCCCAATTTTTTGCTCTGATTTGAGATAGACTCTTGCTCTGTCACCCCTGGTAGAGTGTGGTGGCATCATCATAGCTCACTGCAACCTCAAACTCTCCTGGGCTCAAGTGATCCTCCTGCTTCAGCCTCTCAAATATCTGGGACAACAGGCTCACAGCTAATTTTCTATTTTTTATAGAAACAGGTTCTTGCTCTTGCTCAGGCTTGTTTTGGACTCCTGACCTCAAGTGATCCTTCCGTCTTGGCTTCCCAGAGTTCTGGGTTGACAGGCGTGAGCCTTTTCACTAAAAGGAAGCACTTCATGGCTTCCCTTTGGCATATCCTCATTGCTATCATCACTACTCTTGAACTTTGTGGCCATCATTAAGTAAAATAAATGTGATTTGAACCCACGCATGGCAATACTACTATAGTCACTCAGATAACAAAGATGGGCAGGTATCATCTAAACATAGATACACTGGACAAAGGGATGATTCATGTTCTGACTGGGATGGGATAGGATGAAATTTCATCAGGCTACTTAGAATGGCATGCAATTTAAAACTTGTCATTTGTTTATTTCTGTAATTTTCCATTTACTATTTTTAGACTATGGTAGGCTATAGACACCAGAAACCATGAAAAATGAAATTGCAGATAAGGGGGTACTGTGGTATTCTCTTTTCTTTACTAAACTCCCAATTACCCAAATTAGAATTCCATAAGTTCACTTTGCATCAGTTGTCTAGACTGGCAAGATTCATCTCCAAATACTTCTTGAATAAATCCCTTTTCTCCTTTCCTACTACTATAACCTCAGTTCTGGTCTTTCTTATTCCTGCTTGGAGTTTTCTAACTGTTCTTTCTCCCTCGAGCCTTTCCTCTCAAATGTATCCTACATAATACTGTCTGAAATATCTAACAAAATTAAAACTTGACCTGCTTTGCTCCATAGCTCTTCATCATCTATACTACCCATAGACATTACAGGACAGCATTTTAGATGCTTAATATGGAAATGTGATTCTCCCCAATTACATCCCATCATTCTTCTCCACCACTCCATGCTGTACCCTACGCATCCACATCAACTTGCTTTTTGTTCTCTGCACATGCTGTTTCTCACCTGTCAGGCTTTTGCTCATGTGGTCTCGTATTCGTGGAATGGCCTCTCCTCCCTAATTTACCAGTGCCTAACTTACACTTTAAGGCTGAGATCTAGTGTTATACCTGCTAAAAACTCTTCTCCAGAATCTTCCAGGTAATCTTCCAAATATGAGTACCCTTCCTTAGTGATACTATAACACTATGTTCACAAACATTACAGTGCTTTACTGCATTAAATGGCTATAAACTTTTAAATTGTTTTCACCAATGAACTATGGACACAAAGTTCAGACTATTTCACACTAGTGTATTCCCCATGGCTTCCATAGTGTCTTGCACATAATAACCATTCGTTAAATGTTGGTTGACTGTACAATGGCCAAGTGTTGATCAGATATTGACATGTACCTTACTCAGGATCTTGGGTACCAGTATCTGTTGGTTTACGATTTCTAGATCTTTCTATTCCTTAGGATCTTTTATCAAGAGCTATATATTTAAAATGACTTAACAATGACAGTTGTTTTAAAGAAACTTTAATAATAGGTTTTGAAAGTTTAAACTTTTCCTTCTCAGCTAGCTAGGTTCTTCAAGAGCTTTAAGTAATATGTTTTTAAAAAGTTATATGTCCTCTGCCAACATCCTGGAAACACCTGTTTTTTAAAAAGGAAAGAAACCTCAACATACACCTCTACTAACTCACTCACCTGCCAAGTTCCTTGTAGGATAAGTTTCCAAGCACCAGGCACTATAACTTGTCATCCCCAGTGAATGAGAGGAAGAGGTGGTGTGGAAAGAGCATCCTGTTGTGCAGAACCTGAGTAACTGAAGTGTTGTCATTTGACGTTGTTATCTTTTTTCCTCATTAGTGCATCTGTTCAATATTACAGTGCCCTGGATTCTATAGGGTTAACTTAGATGGGTAAAATGCAGCTGACACAAAAAGTTGGAGTATGAGAAAGGCATGATCGTTAAAGTGAATTCCTTATTTCACAGTCCTGAGTGGTAAAAGCTGGACAGGAAGCACCTGCGGGTCTCATCAACACCATCTTCTGGTTCCTGAAGATCTTTGAATGTTAGAATGCCAATCCCAATGTCTTTGACTTATTCCATCCATCTAATCCTGTCATTCCCAGAAATAATGTATTTCTATTTTTGGAAGGTACATTTGAAAATACCAACCAGTACAGATGCAAATTTTCATTGATAATAATACTTACATTCTCTAGAAATAGAGTTCTGCTAGCTACCTAGGCACCTACGATATATCAAGCATGCAGTCCCTGCTTTACATATATTCTCCACTTCATTTGGACAATAAGATTCTGAAACAAAATCCCATTTTTAGTATGTGGAAACCAAGGCTCAGAAGGGATAAGTAATTTGCTTGAAGTTCTCCAGGTGGTAAGTACCTGAACTAAGATGAAGTCAGTTTTGTCTCAGATTAAGTACTCTAAAAGTCCTAGTTCTTTTTGTTAAAATATAATTTACTTAATGTGGATCTTATAGTACTTTTGGATATTTTTAGCTTTAATAAACTATTCATTGAACATGTTGATGTGTCCTTTTAAATTCTTGAACACAGGGTACATTTATTACTCTCAGAGTCTCAAATGCAGGAACTTAACAGATGTCAGCAGTAGTTAAGTGTTAATATTTGTTATTTATTTTAAGATATCAACAACAGTGGTAAACATTTCTATTCACAAGGAAGGAAGAGAAATATCTTTTGGTTTCATGGGGTATATTACCTGCTTGAGTCAGTTAGTGCTTGTGCTTGTGACAACAGCCTAGCGAGTTGATAGTTCCCGTCTTTCTGTCTCTTCAGTTGGACTTGACTTTGATCTATGAAATGAAAGGATTGGAGGAGTACTAACTTCACATTACCCACATGCTCATGAAACATGCCTTTATCTAAAACATGGGGGAAATTATTTAAAGAAAAGATGACATTGACTTTTATCACTGTTTGAAAATTCTGTATTAATTCGAAGTCTGAAGAAAACTTACTGCTTCATAAATTCACGAGTGGAGCAAGTCTTGAATTAAGAGACAAATAATTGATAGTAGGAACTCCAATGTGAAGTTTCCAAATCCATGATTCCTAATGAAAGGAGATGGACACCCTTAACACAAAAGTTAGGCACCTGTGGCTCAGTGAGTAGGGATCCAGCCCCATATACCGAGGGTAGGGGTTCAAATCCGGCCTCGGCCAAACTGCAACAAAAAATAGCTGGGCGTTGTGGCAGGTGCCTGTAGTCCTAGCTACTCGGGAGGCTGAGGCAAGAGAATCACCTAAGCCCACAAGTTGGAGGTTGCTGTGAGCCGTGACATCACAGCACTCTACCAAGGGTGACAAAGTGAGACTCTGTCTCTTAAAAAAAAAAAAAAGAAAGTTAAACATTTTTTTCCCTTTCCTAATAAGGGTTATTTTATCTTGTTTGAGAAAATGTTTTTTATTTTATTCAAATTATTTTAATAAAAAATATCTAGCTAAATCCCTTTTTTGTTGTTGAGTTCCTCTTGGATATATGAAATTCTCTTCTAAAGTATTAAATTAAAGTGTGGTTAATTTCACTTTCCTGAATATTATTATCTTTAAAAAAATTAAATTGGAGAAGATGACAAATGAACTTACATCTTTTTCTTACTTTTAAAAATAAAACAGATATTGTTTATTATGGGGACATATTATAAGATTTTACTGTAGAGTCATAACTTTGTCAGAATTATGTCAAGATTATATTTTAGATTGTGAAGAAAATATTGTATCAGCATAATAGTTAGGTCCAATCAACTAGGCAGATAAAATTTTATGGGCTAGCTAATAAGAAGTTGTGCAGTTTAAATACAACTTTTGAGTTCACTTAAACCTAGCTGTGCTATGTAAGAAGACAAAGAGGGCAGTGAGAGCCTCGCTGGGTTTCAAACTCATAAAGCTAGCTCTCAATAGCATGAGTCACTCCTAGATAAAGGCATCCAGTGATTTATTTGAATCCGTTCAGTACCAGCCTGGAAAAGATTGGGGAAATTAGCAGTGTCCTCACTTTTTTGATGGCCTAGTTAAAGAAAGGCTAATTCATGAAAAGGAGAAACCCTTTTTATTTGACATTGAATTTTCTCTTCCCTCAAACACAAATAGCATTACTAATAACACAACGTGCTGAGAGACTGGAAGGATATTGTGTGCCTTTAAGAATAGGCTACCATCTTGAGCATAATAACTAAAGGATGACCTGGGTAATTTTGCATTCATAAACAAGCTAATTTGACAGATTATCTCTTCTTGCTTGAGAGAGAGAACATCAATAGGAATTCATTAATTTCCCAAGCAGCTGTGCTTTGTAAAGAACTTGACAGTTTCCATTTTTCTGCTGTGAATGATTTCTTGGCCTGGGTAGAATGTATGATTCAGGTACATGCAGATTCTTTGTGGAACATTAGAATGATGAAGTACACTTAGAATTCCATATTTTATCCTCTAGCTTTCCTCTTTGAAAATGTTGATAGTCACTATAATTTGATGAGAAGCATAATTGAGAAATTAGGTTGTGTGAAGTTAACCATGCGTTCACGCTCCTGGCAGTGGATGGTGCTCACATCTCCTCCCCAGTGACAGGACTGCATTTTCTAAATTCAGGAAAGGGGTCAGGGTTCATCCCTGATTCATCCAGGCCCAAACAGGAATGATGCAGAATGTATGCTGAGACCTTCCCAGAGATGGAATGAGAGAAACAGGAAACAGTTTCACAATGCCAAGAAATTGTTGACCCCAGACTTCAAGAAAGACCGGAAGGTGATCAGTCATTTACTCTGAACCAAATGCATGTTTTGTTTGGTTATTAAACTGCATGTAGGTAGAGAGCTGCAGCCGTGCTTTGTGTCTTCTTTGTCTGGCTCCTTATTCAGAAAGCCCCAACCTAGGATTGATGGCCACTCTTGCCTGTCAAGCTCACTTGAAGCTTGAAACTTGAATGTATATGTTTCATTGTGTCCCTATGAGTAGCTCTTTGCTATGTCTTCTAGTTACTTGGGTAACTAGGAGCTTTACAACTGGGCAGAGTTTTTTACTTCTCTTTAATGCCCTCTGCCCAAGCAGATGATTTGCAGGGAGTATGACTCCAATTCTGGCTTCGATTTCCTTCCCACCTAAAATGTGTCTCTCTGTGCATCTTTTGCGCTCTCTCTAATTGGCATAGTCTATCCTGATCGTAGATTAGAGTTAAACTAATTTTACAACCTGGTTTCTGCTAGTGTGCTCCAATCATTCCTAGGTTAATAATAAACCTTTTTGTTCTTGTTCTTAGCATAATTTGCAAATTACTTCCCAAAAGCCTTCCTTAGTAAATGTCGGTGACCTTATTGTCAAGAAAGGCTTGACAAGCAGAAGCTGCTGCCTAGGGGCTGGAATGTTCCACTTCCTGTTCTTTCTCTCCAAGTTGAAATATTCTATCCAAACAAAAACTGAACTCATAGCACACGTAATCCAGAGTTAGCTTCAAACGAAACTCTCTCAAGATGAAAAACTTTACACATTAACTCCTGGTTCCACTCCATCTACTCACAGTGCCTAAGATCACAAAGAAGCCCTTTTAAAAGGAACCAAAATAAACAAACGGATAGCTCAAGCTGTGGACTAAGCAAAACAAGCAAATAGCAGCTGCATATAGCATCAGATTAATTGCAGCTAAGCTCTGACAAAACAGTAAGAAACTAAGACAATGGAAGTAGTACTGTGGAAGTAAATGACCCCACATCCTTGCTAGACACTACTCCATCCTCATAGGGTATTTTAGGTAAAGGAAATCATCTATTGGCCCCCAACCCATGGTTTTCCTGACCAGAAGAAGATGAATCCCACGCCTTCACTACAAAAATACCATTGTGACAGAATTGCCCCTCTGTTATAAAAACCTGGGCTTCATCTTGATGTTTTTCTTGTACACATGGTTCCAGTTTTTCTATCAAACATTTACTAAGATACAATGTGCCTTACCAAATGGGCACAAAACCAAATGTCATACTGAAGGCTTACTGGCTTGCTTTCTTTTCTTTAGGAGATGAATTAACACTAAGTCACAATAGGAATGGAGACGGGAAATCACCAACCAATCAGCAAAGTGGCTTCCCTTAAAATGACAGGTTCAAGGGGACAGACTTCAGTTTTTAAAGGGGAGACACCACTCAAAAGAGGGAGAAGTTGGGAAGGGGGAAGGAGTTAGAAAGATGGTGATCCTGGGGGCATGAAGGGCTAGTGATCACCTACCAGCTAGCTGGGAGTGAGAGATGCAGAGGTTGAGTGTCAGAGCTGAACATTTCATGGGCCTTGGCCAGGGCAGGGCATGAGAACTCAGGGCTCAGGGTGACACCAGTGGAGGTGCGCCTGTCCCCTAGAAACTTCCTTGACAGCCTCTGCTCTGGCTCTGGTGGGAGCCATTGAACAATGAGCCTTGACTCTGCAGTACTCTGGGACTGCCTTTAGGGCATAGGCAGCGCCCTCCCTTCTTAAGCCCATGTCTGTCGGGTGAGATCCCTAGAACCCGGTATTCATTCACAAGGCATCTCACGGCTAGTAAGCAGCAAAGCAGTGCCCAGCAGGACCAGTGCAATATGATCTTAATTTGCACCACCTTTGCACTTGTGAGGTGGCCATGACGTGAAAGAGCTGTAGATCACAAGGCCTGGCCACTGCAGGAGGAATACACCAGGATCTTCCTCAAATACCATTGGAGGTGGGGAAAACTTCCCATTTCCCACTCTGAATTCCACAGAGTATGAGCTACCTTGGCCCCTGTGGTGGCTACAGAAGCTGGGGTTTGCTATCAGCTTCTATCACAACTCTCTAAATATACATTCTTAAGCCAGTAGCATCACTCACCATTGTCAGGGCTTTGACAGATCAAACCAGGTAACATTTCCCCTTCCTCTAACCCCAACATTTCCATAAGCATTAAGAAGCCTCTGTATATACAGTTAGCAAGGGATGAGAGCCTTGAATGGGGGATAGAAACGTTTTCTCTTGCAGGTGGACCTCTTGAGCCATTGCATATTGAGGCAAATTAATTGCATACTAGGGTGATTAACTGACAGCATCCTCAGGATATGGAACTTTTAGTACTAAAACTGAAAATCCTGAGAAAACCAAGATAAATGGGTCTCCGTGTTGCATACCAAACTGTATAGGGGAAGCATTTAATTTTCTATTTATGCAATAAAACTTTAATTTGGATCATTGGTGATTCCAATTTAATAATAAGCACATGTGCTGAGGGTTTCCCCCATTTTTCAGATATAATAGCATACTTCTGTTTTATGATTTTGCCCCACATTGAGTAAATATTGGAATGTGGAATTCCACACAGTACGGAGCAGGCAGAGTGATAGGTAGACACCTAGGCGAGGGGGGAGTGCACAAGCAGGGAAGCTCCCATTTTACTGCCCCTGTCTCCAGGCACGTGACAAGCGGAATATAGTAGCTGGCTATTGATGTAACTTGAGAGTTTTCTGGCTCCTGGCATCTGAGAATTCTAGTATAAGCCTGAGCAATATTAAATAATAAGCCAGATACTGCTTTGAAAATGTGTGTGGTACCACATATATACTTGTTTTTTTTTTTTTGTTTTGTTTTTTGTTTTTTTGGGTTTTTTTGATGAGCTGTTCTTTTTTTTTCTTTTTAACTTTATCCGTTTATTCCCTTATTAAATTTCTCATAGCATATTCACTCTCTGGAATAGCAAGAAATATAAAGTATTTCCTCCCCCGCCCCTGACCCCAGCCTATTTTCTTTAACATAGCAATTATTGTCTGATAATGATGTTAGAAATAATAGCATGCTTGGAAATTAAGATTAAACTACTAATGAATGTTTATTACTATTTGAATCTAGTACTTTCGTTTTGCTCACACACATGTTAATAAGCTGTTCTATTTGAGTGTATTACTATTAAAGGTAGGGGAATGGGCATTGTATCATTGAAGTTAGATAAATTTTGCCACATTTTATCCCTTGCTTTACAAATCACAGCAGGTAACATAATTCATTTAGGTAATTTATTTATAGGGTAATTGTATGGCTATTAATGTCATAGTAATAAAGATTTTCTTTTAAAACTCAAGTACTGTTCATTTAAAAATATTTCCATTTTCATCTGTCTTCTAATGATAACAAAATTACTTCTCATTTACATTTTGAAAAGTAATACTCTATTTTTACATTTTTTTTCAGTTTCTGAATTTTAGTTGTGGACTTATAATTCAAAGTTTTTAAGCAATCAGGTTAAACTGGTGACAGAGAGAAAATTATACATTTAAATTTTCAGAATTGGCACCACAAAGCATGCTGGTGTGCAATCCTATGTGCTCAAGGCATAGTGAAAGGTGAATGTTTATAGGTCTGGGTTCTTACAAGCCCCTAGAACTGTTTGTGGAAACAAGAAAACTGAAATCAGTTCCGACAAGGCTATAGGGTTATATACAAGTGACTGGAAGATCTGCAGTAAATCACTGAACGTCTCTAAATTTCTGTTTTCCTAAACATGAAATGAGCACATCAGACTACATGTTCCTTCTCAAGTTCTTGCTAACTTTTCCAGAACAACCACACTTTATGGTCAGAGGATAATAACTATAACTGATGTATTTCTTCTAGAGTAAAAGCATGCACACTCAATGACTATATTATAAAATATGGGAAGAGTGGAGGATAACCAAAAGGACACAGAGCGGCTCAAACTGAGGCTCACATCCTAGCCATT
Source organism: Loris lydekkerianus (assembly GCA_963574355.1). NCBI lineage: Eukaryota > Metazoa > Chordata > Mammalia > Primates > Lorisidae > Loris > Loris lydekkerianus. Next base: position 27,820 of record CAUYPK010115436.1, on the reverse strand, counting down.
ATTGGCCTTCAGTAGTTTATGTCATACTTTCTACTGATTTCTTCACCTCTAAAATAGGAGTGATAGCTCCTTATAGGGCTATGAAAGGAAATAACCAAATGTACAGACCTTAGCATAGTGCTGGGCACAGTAAGTACTCAAGAGATGCTAGTTATAATTTTTGTTGTTTTTATCACTGAGGATTGCTGTGATAATAAAGGTATCCAATACAACTTAGGCGCTCAATAGGTTATACACAGACCACTGGCTTCTTTTTAAATTTAAGGAAAAGTACCAAATATACATGCAGTAGAAGTTGAAGGGCCTAAGGCTAGTCCCAGAGTATGAGTAAGATGCATTAACAGTGGCCAGAAAAGTCCCAAGTCATGGCACTTCTCAGTAAGATCAAGAATCCCATACAGAGGAAGTGGGATATGACGATGACTCCAGGGAGAAACCCATTGTGGTTAGCATTAAAAACTAACAATGTGTACAGAAAATGAGGCAGAGGGAATACAAAGGAAAAAAGCAACAAACAGAAAGCCAATTTAACTCAACAGCAAAAAAATCAGCCAGGTAGGAAGTCTTACAGAGGAAAATCAATGAAATTAGATTTTTTTTTTCTTGTGTCCAGGCAGGAGCGAGATGCCTTGCAGAGTTCTTGTTAATAAACCTGTCCTAAACTTTCTTGACCTTTTCTGGCTGCTTTTCTCAGTATATTTTTGACACAGAAGAGCACTGCACTTGTAATCAGAATGTTCACTCTGCTATGCAGGAGAAATGTGATCACAGATGAGTCTTTTAGCCCTGCGGAGACTATTTTCTCCCATCTATGAAGTGTGTTGTAAAGAAAGTATTATGTAGTGTAAGATATTCTGAGGTAATCTATATTTCAAAGAATGTACCTCTTAAATTTCAAATCACAGTTTCAGATTTGAACATTTTCATGGTCTATGTACTTGAAATAAACCTACTCCACAGTGTTAATGCAGCTATTTCTGAGAATTCTTCAGGGATCTTGTAGATCTCTGGCAAAATACTTCCGTTCTGTTCTGATCTCTTTTTTTTCCATTTCACTCTTGATTCTGATTTTTCTTCCATTTGGGACAACTGTACTTTACTGGCATTCCTGCTCTTAATACCAGGTGAAGGAGCTTCCTCCGGTCCCTATGAAGCAGGCAATCTACTGGACCCACTCTTTCCTCATTTAGGCCATGCTTTTGGTCCCCAGGACTCTAAACTCTCCCCTCTAAAGGGACTTTAGATCACTGGGCATGGTGGCTCAAGCCTGTAATCTCAGGACTTGGGAGGTCGAGGCAGGTGGATTGCATGAGCTCACAGGTTTGAGACCAGCCTGAGCCAGAGAGGCAAGACATGATTGCAAGAGGGACTTACCCTAACAAATGCAATCAGTGTAACATGGCTTATTGTACCCTCAATGAATCCCCAACAACAACAACAACAACAAAAAAAAAAAAATTAGCTGGTAGCCGGGCATTGTGGTGGATGCCTATAATCCTAGCTAGTGGGGAAGGCTGAGGCAAGAGAATCGCCTAAGCCCAAAAGATAGAGGTTGCTGTGAGCTGTGACGTCATGGTACTCTGCCAATGGTGACAAAAGCAAGACTCTGTCTCTAAAAAAAAAGAAAAGCCAGGCGTTGTGGCAGGCACCTGTAGTCCCAGCTACTTGGGAGGCTGAGGCAAGAGAATTGCTTGCACCCAAGAGTTTGAGGTTGATGTGAGCTGTGACACCATGGCACTCTACCAAGGGTGACAAAGAGAGACTCTGTCTCAAAAGTAAATAAATAAATTAAATTAAAGGACTTTAGGATTCCTCTCTGGACTAAAGCATACTGGTGTGCAATCCTGTGTGCTTGTGGCATAGCTAGAGGTGACTGCTGTAGGAGGGTATGTGGCGCTTGGAAGCATGGCCTGGGGTATCCACACTTGGTGAACAAGGTTCCCCTTCATTTGGGACAGAGTGATCATGCAAAAAGAAGGCCATAGGGGAGGGCAGAGAACTATATTTGAACCAGCCTTCAGGTCATAATGAAGAGAGATTTGTCAAGGTAGGAGGATGAGACACATTCTAGACAGTTAAGTAGCTTGGTTTATAACATTTCAATTTTGCGGTGCAGCTGTGCACGTGCCCTTTGTACCTGTACCCAGGCCTGTGGATGCTGGGGTAGGCCTGTCTGAGCAGAGGTGATCACCACTGATACCTACTCTCCAGTGCTGGTAAGGCTCTGCGCTTCCTAATTCCCAGTAACACAGGTGACAACAGTCTGTGGGCTTAATTCAGCCTTCTTGAAGACCTGAAAAAAACAGGAGTCTGATACAGAGTAACCAACAACTGTTGTCAGTGGTGATTACTTTGGGAACCCACAGATCCAGCTGGACACAGAGGGCCTGACTTGCTCCTATAGCTTCTGATATTGTGGAGACCAGCCCAGCCCCACAAATGGGAGTCTCTAGACAGCTCCAAACTCTAATCTAGGCCCAACTCTTCATAGTTGTTCCTGTTTTAGACAAAGTCATACTTGTTTCATTCATGGCAAACTGAGTGACAGTGGTATTATCTGTTTCCTTTAGATGATATTCCACTTCCCCTTTGCCCCCACTTGTGTGTACTATGACCACAGTGTTCTGGAAGAGAGGATCACACTTGTTCTCCCTGTTTCTCAAATCCTGATTGCTCTATCTGAAATGGCACATGTTGGGGTCACTAACAGTTTAGTCCAGGCAGCAGAGCACAAACCCCAGCCAATTCCCTGTCACAGCCTCACCTGCAATGAGGCAGGATGAGACTGCCTGAGCCCTCCTGTCATGGCCTGGCCTCAGCTCCCAGAGTCCTGTGAACAACTAACTGAACAAAAAAAAGGGCAACTCTTCCAAAAGCAAGGTGTTCTTGAGCATAACGCAGTCCAAATCAAGACTGGGGCTGAGGGGAATTCTCTAAATCCCCAGGAAGAAGTCCAATTAATATTCCCCACTATAGAATTAAACATAACTCAATACATAAGCCTGAAGTAACAGCAGTTGGTTGACATTTTTATAATCCAGAGATTTCTGAAAATATAGTCTCTACCCATGTCCTTATCTACAAGGTTTAAAAAGCTCACAAAAGGCAATTCTCCCAGAACAAAGTGAGGTATAAACTATTCACTACCCCTCCCTGCTTGGCAGTTTTCCATCTTCAAAATTATTGGAATCAAATCTTACCACATGTAATTAAATGTGTGCGCTACTAGAGACAACAATGTTTCTCACTAACTTCAGTACTGTCTACCTTATCTATATGATGAACTGTTGTGACTATTGAAAGAAAAAGGTACGCTGTGCAAAAGCAGCTCAGTAGCACCAATAACCGCCCCAGAGCTGAGCAGAGCAGAGCAGCTCAGCAGCATTACAGGTATACGACATGTATGTTTCACAAGCTGGCTGCAAACCATAAAATGATAACTCAAAGGTTAAGTAATTCTGTTACCTTTCCCTTTCTTAGTGTGGCTAGCTGTTAGGGTGAATACTTGGGTCTGATGCAATAATGTTTTATTGTCTGCTAAGTACAAATCAGTATGATGGGTGTTCCAACTCAAACTGCCTTCCCCTGGCTCAAGACAACACTGCCAATTTGATGGCTCAGCTGCACTTATACTCACCGTAGAAAATCTGTAAGAACTCCGCTGCCACTGCACCCAGGATTTCTTTTGCTTTTCTCCATCTTCCTTCTTAATCCTTTTATATGACCAGAGAAAAAGAATGTTAAGATCTCCCCTCATCTAACAAATGAACCATTTTTTTTTGTTTGCTTTGTTGGCCTGAATGCTATGTGTAAGATCCAGCTTTAATGGTAAAGGCCAGATTCTAGAATCACCACACATGTTTTCAAACTCTTAATGGTCATTTACATCATCAATTCAGATTTTGATCATACGTCAAACTATATTACCTATGTGATGGGAGGACTAAGTGGGATATAAAGCACTTAGCATCGTAAGGACTCAAATATTAATCATTTTTAAATAGCAATTATATTATTTCTGAACCTAGGTACTAAAGGAGATACACAGATTATAAATTGAGACCCCTCTTATCAAGTGTAGAATCCGTCTAAATGAAATAACTTATACACGATAATGCCTTTTACCATAAGAGACATGGAAAAGCTCTTTGAATCCCATCTATGCAAAATGCATGTGAGAGACATTTTGTGCAAGTGAAAAATGAGCCAGTGCAGCTGAATCAGGTACCACAAAGTATGTAAGTACCTGTAAAGTAACGGGTGCGAAACGGGAGCTCGTAAATAACTGATGATAGTAAATGTTTTTGCAGTACTCTACAACAGTAATTACGATTCTTCCCCCCAGCACTATTATTGATCTTTCACAGAGAGCTTCATATTATCTATGCTTGTGTGCAATGGGCAGTGCTTTTCCAATTTGGTCCTATTCTGGATGTTATGTTTCAGAAGTTCTCTCCTGCAGTCAGCAAGTAGGACACACAGGTTTCAGGCCCACACAGACAGAGCAGTCTTCCCCAGATAATCTCAGACTCCCCACCCACATTCAGTAGAGAACACAAAGCAACTCCCTCCTGATAAGACAGCTTTTAAAACATAACACTGAGCAGTTATGGACTCTGAGAAGGCCTTGAGAAATAGCAATAAGGGCTGTGATAGAAGGAAATAATGTGAGTTAATACACATGAAGCGTTTAGGAGAATTCTGCAAGTGTGCCAACCCTTTACAAAAAGTTAGTTTTTATTATTATCTTTCCAGGAAAAGAACAACTTGGACACACAAAGGAGTAACAGTGTAACCTGGACAGCCTAAGATTAGTAGAACAATGCGAAACTTAGAAATCTGGACACAAAAGCACCAAAGAAATGTTTTATTTGTTCAAAAGAATGAATTCCTTAGAAGATATGGGAGCTCATAATCCTCTTGAAGGCTTTTGTAGTTGGTTTGACTTTCAGGTTAACTCCTGAATGTGAGTTATTCGTACATAGTTATTGCTTAGCTTTAAATTCGTCATCAAAATAAAGTTCCAACTTGAAACCTGCCAGGTATTATTACACCTGATGGTATCGGGATCTCCTATAGCTGTTACAATTCTAGAGCCCTCCCAGAGTGGGCTGATCGGATAAGCATGTGACCGACCTCACAGAAGCTGCCTGGTGACGTTTGTTGAGGCATGCCCTGGTACCAATCATACATTTCACTCAAAGGTGGGACCTCCTTAGCCCTTATACAAAGTTCATTTACTCTTCCTTTTTCCAATTCAAGAACAAATATATAATGAATTTAAGATACTGACAAGGCTAACAAATATGTATCTGGCCTGTCAGAATTATAAACATAGCACTCTTAAACTAAATGGCAAATGTGGTCAGGGGAAGAGTGAGCACATGAGCTAAGACTTGTGGTTCAAGTCTATGAGAGACTGAAAAAAGAAAAACTTGCCCAAATTTCAAGTTGCATCAACTGTTTTAGTTTTAGTGTTTTCAATTATATAATCCTTAGGTTTGTAAATTACTTTGTGTCAGGCAGAGATGCTGTTTTCCAGTTGTCTGTCATTTGACTGACTTGAACTTTCTAAAGCCCTCTCCTAGACATTCTCTGCTAGTGCATTGACTTTGAAGACTTTTTATAAAAAGTCAGTGACTCATAGGGCAATCTGTGCAACTTAAACACAATGGCGACCTATGCAGGTGGCTGTTATGTGTCACATACTGTGCCTGCTGTGTATATTTTTTCTAATTAGTCATACATCCTGAAGCAGTTAAGGATGTCTGTGGTGAGAAATATGAATTATACTAAGACTGTTTTTAGCCTGACCTATGGTGAACTTCAGTGAGTAAAACACTCCCCGGAGAGAAAATTCACTGTATAAAGTAGGAGGACTCACTTTTTTCAAGGCAACAGGATACATTCAACAGCAAGGAAAAGGGAGTTTATCAAATATATCCTTTGGTGATTTGTTGTTTTTCAGGCTTAATTCCTTGGCTTCTTAGATCTGTCTCTTAGAAAAAGAGAGTAGTTCAAAAGCTGCAGCTGGTGAAGAAGGATATTCTATTCATAAAATCTTCCTGGTGTAGGGATGAAAAGAAATTTAATTTAGGTTAGCAGTCTGGGATGATTTTTTAGATAAACTATAAAGCCATCAGCTTGTATTTAATTTGCCCCGATAAAATTTAATTACTGTCAAAGAAAGAAAATTCTTTCTAATTAGACCAATATGAAAAAATTGAAATACAGCAAATTAGCAAGGAAAACTGATCTCTAGGTAATAAAAGTGAGAGAAAGTACATGCTGAACTTAAGGAGTGTTCTGGAATGGGTACAAACAACTGAAAGAGAAATTCAGCTTGGTCATGGTGGGAGGGAAGGTAGCCAAACAAAAGAATACTGTGTTAATGAGCCTCTAGTCAGTTTCGAGACTGGAGCAGGGGTCCTCAACCTGTGGGTTGCGACCCCATTGGGGGTCTCCTACATATCAGATATTTATAGTACGATTTATAACAGTAGCAAAATTACAGTTATGAAGTACCAACAAAAATAATTTTATGGTTGGGGGTCACTACAGCATGAGGAACTGTATTAAAGGGTCGCGGCATTAGGAAGGTTGAGAACCACTGCTCTAGAGGAAAGGAGAGAATGAAAGGAGAGTGTTGGAAGGAACTCTAAGTCATCTGCAGTCACCCCATTATACAGCAGAGGAGGAAAAGTGACTTAACCAAGGACACAAAGCAAGGTAATGTTACTACGAAGGCATATGTCAGGTAATGTGTAGTATAGCATGATATAGTGAGTATAGGGCAGTCTATATACAATAGAATAGTTTAATTTAATGGAAATTGTCTTTTTACTTGGATATGGAAGGAGGAAGTTGATAGCATATTTGTGATTATAGGTAGAGCACCAATAAAATAATTTGCTAGATATTGTTCAATAATGCTCACCTAAAATAGATTCTTTCTACCAGTAATGTCAGAATTGATAGTGCATGGGGGGATTTTGTTCATGTAACCCAAAGCCACAGATTTTAGGAATTTATTTTGGGGAATAATACCTAATATTTAAATTAAAAGTAATATAATAGGTTATCTGAGTATTTTAAAATGTGCTGAAAGACCAAAGAAGATGTACCAATGGCAAACAAGCAAGCATATGAAAAGATGTCCAGGCTGGGCGTGGTGGATCACCCCTGTAATCCTAGCACTCTGGGGGGCCGAGGTGGGCAGATTGCTTGAGCTGAGGAGTTCAAGACCAGCCTGAGCAAGAGCAAGATCCCATCTCTAAAAACAGGCATTGTGGCAGGTGCCTATAGTCCCAGATACTTGGGGTGCAGAGTCAGAGGATTGCTTGAGCCCAAGAGTTTGAGGTCGCTGTGAGCTATGACGCCATGGAATTCTATCAAGGGTGACACAGTAAGACTCTGTCTCAATAAAAAAAAAAAAAAAAAAAAAAAAAAGATGTTCAGCATCATTTGACATTGGGAAATTAAAAAGTAAAATAGTGAGAGTATACTACACACCTATTAGAATGGCTAAATTCCATAAAACATGGAACATTGCTGGCAAATATGTAGTACATAGTTAAAAGAATCCCTGTTGATTGCTGATGGGAATGAAAAATCGTTCAGCCAGTTCTGGAAATCAGTTTGGCAGTTTTTTTATAAAACTGCACATAGTCTTACCATGTGGTCTGGCAATTGTGCTCCTAGTTATTCACCCAACTGATTTGAAGAGTTATGTCTACCCAAAAATCTGTATGAAAATGTCTAGAGCAGCTTTATGCATAATTGTCCCAAAGTGGAAGCAACCAAAATATTCTTCAATAAGTAAATGGACAAAAGCAAGAACAAAAAAAAGACCCACAAAAAACCCATAGTACATCTGTCCAATGGAACACTATTCAGTAATAAAAATAAATAACTATCAAGCACTGAAAAGAAATGGATGAATATTAAAAAAAATTTTTGTTGACAAGTGACAGGCAACCTCCTTCAAATGGTTAAGTCCCCAGAGGAAACATGAATCAGATGGGTTAAGGGTTTTAAGTGTAGCTTTATCCAAACATAACTGTCTGCAGGGCACAAGACACATCTCTTCTTATCTCTGACGAGATATCATTTATCTTAACTGCATTTTAGTAATTGTAGTAATTCCAGTATTTACTTTATGCAGGGTTTACATCTTGTAAATAAAAGTGAAATAAGCCTATTATTTTCATTCAGATAGTCAAGTATATTTAAAATTATTACATTGAGCAAATATTATTTTAAATATTAGGAATCATGTGTAGAAATATAAAAATTAAATATATTAAAATAAACGAATGAGCCAGGCTAGAATGGATACTCAATCCAGAGTTCTGTCTAAACAGAGGTGAGGCATAGACTTAATATAAGTCCAAATAGTGTTAAGTGAAGAAAATCAAAATGTTTGGCATTAAGAAGTTCTGACAACCGGTGTTAAGATTTCATCCATGGGGCACTTAGGCACAGTGGGAAAAAATACAGTCCATTAGGTCAACAAGGGACACTTTCCAATAATCCTAAGGTAGCCAGAAGGTTTCCATGGAATCGGTGCCTTCCCTTTTGTCCATAGTTAAGTTTGTCTTCACATGGTTGTATTAACATATTTGAATCCCTCCTGTAAACTACTTCATAGCTTAAATCATGTAAAAGTTAGGAAATACAGCTGCAATTAGAATTAAAAAGTGTTATTGCCACATTATAGAAACTGGAAATAGTCACTATTTTATACAGAGTAGAAATCCTGTGGTTGGGTAGCTTGTTACTGATTAAGAGGAGAGTTTATTTAATTCAGAATGGGTCTGACTCTTGCCTAGTCATGGAGCTTCTATCCGCTTCAGTTTCCTCATCCATAAAGAGGAGGTTTCAGTTATCAATTCATTTCCTCTCACTTCTAAATCCACCCTTCTTTGCTCAACTTTAGGAGCTGGACCCAGTAAACGTTTCTCTTTCCCAGGTGGAGAACTGTCAGGCTTTGCCAGGAGAAAGTGCTGAAAGGACACCAGGAGACACAAGCAGAGAAGAGGCTCCTGCTGCTGGGGTGGATGTACTTTGCTTCTTGCTCTGTGTGTCAGGGGCCTGTGCTGTGTGGGAAACCCAGTAACCCTCACCTTCTTACAAGTCATCCCAAACCACGGGGAGTAGCTTTCTGCTTACTGGCCCAGCTCCCCAGAAATCCAGTGCTCCACTTTCTGGTTACTAGTCCTGGCCTGTCCGTGGCAGACAAGATTGGATCCTGTCACTCCAGGGAACTTCTTTGCTATCCGAGGGTCCGCAGCCACAGCCACACCCTCTTTGAAGAGGTCTAAATTTCAGCCTTGGGGTAGTACTTTCTACTCGTGCCCTTCCAAAGCCTATTGACAGTAGGTCCCCCCTGAAAGGACAGGACATGGATGAATCTCCAATGCATATTACTATGTCACAGAAGTATGTCTGAAAGGCTGCATACTGTAGGATTCTAATTATTTGGCATTCTGTAAAAGGCGAAACTATAAAAAATGATAAAGCAATTCATGATTTCCAGGGGTTCAGTAGAGAAGGGGAAGTTAGGGAAAAGAAAGTAAAGGGAAATTTTAAGATGAAGAAACCTTTCTCTATTATACTATAATCATGGACACATGTCACAATATATATTTGTCAAAATCCACAGAAATTCATGGTTCAAAGAGTGAATCATCACATATATAAATTGATGAAAAGTTATTTAGGAAGTGAGATCTCAGGGGTAAATGTACAATGTGACAAACGTATGTGTAACAAATACGTGAAACACCCCACTGAAGGCAGTGAGGGGGAAAGTGACTGATCTAAGTAACTTTGGAAATGAGCAAGGCCTGTAAGACTGCAAAAAAATAAAAGAAATTGTACATAAGCATCGTACAATAGTTGATGGACTCGTTTCCCATGGAAGCACAAGTTTCAATATTATTATATGTGTAGACTGAAACTGAACAGGTAAGCAAATGGATGGTGAGTGATGGAGCTGGTTTCTCACTGTTGGCATGAGAAGTTGTAGGTGAGTGAGGGGAAGAAGCCAGAATTACCTGTGTGGTCAGGAATTAGAGTTGGAGGCCTAACATAAAGATAGATACATATGGAAATATTTAGCATGGGCTAGTATCACACGGGTATCTCCCTGCTCTGTCAGCTAAGAGCCCGAGAAGGAATGACACTGTAGTAGCATGGACACTGAAGCCCGCAGAGCTTGGTTTCTCACAGCATTCTTCAATAAGAGGAATGAGGGGTTCTTTGAGACCTTTCCGATTCTGGGACTGGAGATAAAAATATGCAAGAAAATGTGAGAGCATCTTATGGTGGCAGAAAATAAGGTGGTACTCAAAACAAGTAAGCAAAAACAACCAAATAAAACACAGTGACAGGAGGACCTCAAAGGAACAGAAGTGCCAACTGAAGGGGGCTTCTGATGTGAAAACTGGAACAATTTGAACAAGCAAAATAAATAAAATAGTACTGGACTATAATCCAAAGTATAAAATAAATATTAATGAATCCACACTGACATGAAAATGATTAAACATAAATAAATGGGAGAGAAGAGACCATCTCTTGCAAAGAAATACTCCAGACGGTTTAGGCAGGTACCTTGTCCTCAAGGAGGTAGCTCCCCAACCTTAAATGCGAACTCTGCATGGCGACCTCCTTCCAAAGAGTTCACGGGAGAAGAACTTCATAGGGCAGACTCCTGACAAGCATTTCAACCAGGTAATCAGGGTTAACATCAGTGGTGATATTAATATACTATCGTATCCACAGCATGTACCTGCAATGGATGTGATTAAAATGGCATACTACCTCTGTGATCTTCCTCCCAGAAACACATAACATCAATCTAATCTTGAGAAAGACATGAGACAAATCTCAGGTGACAGGTATTCTATAAACTATCTATCTGACTAGTACTTCTCAATGCTGTGTTATCAAAAACAAGATAAGCCTGAGAAATTGTCACAGCCAAGAGGCATCTAAGGAGACACCATGACTAACAGAAAGGTACCATAGCATTCTTCACCAAGAGGAATGAGGGGTTCTTTGAGAATAATAAAAATGTGTATTGCTGCCTTGGATGAGGCCCTGAAACAGAGAAGGGACATGAGGTTCAAACTAAGGAAATTTGAACAAAATGTGGGTTTTAGTTAATGATAATGTGTCAGTATTGGTTTATTGATTATTAAAGATATATCACACTAATGTAAGGTGTTAATAAAAGGGGAAACTGGGCATGGGGTATCTGCAAACGCTTTGTACTATCTCCCTGATTTTTCTTTAATACTGTTCTAAAACAAATAAAAGTTCCCCCAAAAAATGTGTTCGTGGAAGAGTTTTAGATTGTAGACTCTGTGTTTCACATATGTTTTCAGAAAAAAATAATGAGATAGGTGTTTCACAATGCCCAGAATCACAGGACTGACCATCTTGACCTTGCCAAAAGTTTTGAAGTAATTTCCTAGAGGTGGAGAGATAGGACTTATTTCAATAGGCATGGACCATTTTTTTCCTAAATGAAATGAAATAAGAAACACCATTTTAATTTAATCTTGAAAGATATTAATACCACACAAGTAATACATTTTTAATACTCACTTTACATTTCTTCAGATTTCCATTTCCACTGATGACTATTTTATAATCAGGGAGCAGTAAATTTTAGAAAATCTTGATGATTTCTAAATAGCCATGCATCACTTAATGACAGGGATATGGTCTGAGAAATGCATTCTTAGGGGGTTTTGTCTTTGTATGAACATCATAAAGGGACTTACACAAAGGTGGAGTGCATTGCTTACTACACATCTAGGCTAAATGGCCTAGCCTACTGCTCTGAGGCTGCAAACTGAGCAATGTGTTCCTGTACTGAATATGGAAGGCAATTGTAAAACAATGGCAAGAATTTGAATGTCTAACCATATCTAAACATACAGATATGGACAGTAAAAGTAAGATATTATAATCTTATGGGACCACTGTTGAATATGCAATTCATTTATTAACCAAAAACAATATTATGGGGCACATGACTATACCAAATACAGATCCTCTTTTACACTAAAACTTTCTGAAATGCACACATCCTAAACATATTCAATTATTCAGGGACAGACCATCCAGTTTGTAAATTCTTCATTGCTTCTGCTTTTATCCTCCTCAACTTCTCTGCCAATCTCTCATTAGATGGGAAAAGACTATTTTTACACAGTGGAAAGAAAAATCCCAGACCATCAGAAGTACCATCCAAAATGGGCATCTTGAATTATCTGTAGATTTATTCTCCATGTGCTACTTTTCCCGCATAATGTAGTATATTACTCAGCCATATTCTGGGTATCTGGATGCCTAGAATTGAGAAGAATAGAGATTGTTGATAGAAAGTATTCCTGGCTGGTTGACCAGGCATGGTCGAGAGCCTCTTGTCCCTTATTTCATTCTGACAGAGAATTGCTCATGTTTCTAGGTTTACAGAATCTCCAAGTATCCACCCTAACTGTGTGCTCAGAACTGATGCCAACTTCAAGTGTGACCTGGTCTTCAGGTTGCAGTATTCAGGATACTTAATCCGCTTAGAGGAGAGTGAATCATTGGTACCATATCCTCCTGATACAAGGCAAGGCAGCACTAGGACCTGCTGCCTTAGCCCTGAAGGTGTTGACAGCTCCTGCGGATGGAGGAACTAGCTTGCTGGAAGGGCCAGACACCTGCAGGAGAGATGCTGGCGCCTTGCTGTCCAGGGTGCACTTCTGACTGGTGGGTTTCCTGTCAGTTTCCAAAGCCTGAGAGTTCATTGGACAGCTAGCTGTAACTGACAAAACTCACGCCCTAGCAGAACAACCCCCCTGCCAGTATATAAACCCCTAAGCAGAGAGCTCAAAAACAGACCTCTCAGAAGGAGCAGGAGAGCTTGTTCCCCTCTTGTTCTCTCTCTGCCAGGAGGTTTGGTTTTGTAGTTGTAATTTTTGTTCTTCTGAATAAATCCTGACTCACCACTGATCCTGTGGTATCCGTCGATTCATTCCTCCTATCGACAAGACCAAGAACCTGACATTCTGGTATCATTCCCACACCTGAATCCTGCTTGGAGATGTTGGCCCCAAATGTTCCTTTTATAAACTCTTACAATAATACAAAAATCAGTGGCAAAATCTTGGTCAATTTAATGAATTAACAAAATGCCTGAGAGCAAAAGAAACAAAGAGGACTTTACAAAAGTTGAGTCAATCTCTAACCTCAGTACTGGTCAAATTCCAGCAAACCTAAACTAAATACCACACGTACTAATGATCCTGTAGTTTTAATTTTCTCAATCAACAAGCAATAGAGTGCCTGCTGAGTACACAACAGAATGAAATTCTCTTTTATTTTTGTCATTATCTGTTTTATTTACATACATTCTGTACATTAGTCTTTCATATACACTGTTCTTCAAAAACGTGTGCTGGGCTGCTCACGTATCTCTTTCTCAATGTCTTACCAGAACACAGAGTCCCCTCCTGTGCCACTGCTATAGTGTGTGTTGCAGGGGAGAGCAGTGTTGGGAGGGATCAATTTCTTTCTTAAGTCACTAGAACAAAAAAGGCTCTTACATTTGTTGAGAGGATTTCAGCCCTTTTAGTTAAAGGTGGAGGAAGTTGCTAAAGTAATGGCCCTCCCTATTCCTATCTAAAATGACATACTAACTTCTAAGTGACAAGAAAAGTTACAAGAAAGAGTGGGTTCATTACAGTCGTTTTATATGAGTGAGGCTCATAAGAAAGGGTGGCTACGCTTTCCCTCTGTAGAGAAGACTAAGAAGGCAACAAGTAGGTCCCCTTGTGAAATCACCTGCACGGTGGCCTGGAGTCTGGGTACCTGGTGGGGATTGGAGGGGAGGAGGAGTGAATGGGAAATGTGCACAGTCACGTCTCTGCTGAATGATTCCTTCTATGCTTTGGTATCTTTGTGTCATGTAACGGTGGCAATAACGTTTGAAAAGTGTAAAAAAAACAAGTTTCATTGCTACTAGTTTGCTAGGGCTGCCTTAATACAGTACCACAAACTGGATGACTTAGAACAACAGAACTTTATTGTCTCACAGTTCTGGAGGCCAGAAGTCTGAAATCGAGGTATTGGCAAGGCCGTGCTCCCCTGGAAGGCATTAAGGTCTCTCTTCTTGTTCCTGATAGCTCCTTGGCTTATGGCAGGAGCTTATTCACAGGACGTTCTCCTGGGTGCTATTTCTGTCCACATTCCCCTTTTATGGTGCCAGTCCCCCTGGATCAGAGGCCACACTCCTCAAGTAGAACTTTATCTTTAACTATGTCTATAGCAATCCTATTTCCAAATAAGGCACATTCTAGGTACAGGAGGTTTAAACTGCAGCATATGCATTTTTGGAAGACACAATTCAACTCATAAGAACATCAAACTATGATATATACTGAGGCTTTACAACTGCAATTGTCCTGAAAAGAGCAGTTCTTTTATTTTCTTTCTTTTGTTAGTTTGTGTTTTGTTTGGTGGTTGGTTTTGAGACAGGGACCTGCTCTGTCACCCTTGCTAGAGTGATAACTCCCTGCAACCTCAAAGTCCTGGGCTCAAGTGATTCTCAACCAACCACCCAACCAGCTGAGAATATAGCACATGTCATCACACCCTGATAATATTTCTATTTTTTTGTAGAGACAGGGTCTCACTCTTCCTTGGGCTGATCTGGAACTTCTGGCCTCAAGCAATCCTCCTTTCAAAGTGCTAGGATTACAGCATGAGCCACTGTGCCTAACCAGAAAAGAGCATTTCTCCTAGTTGGTGGGTCTCTGTGCTGAAAGCCTTTCCTCTTCAACCTGTGAAATAATTAAACCCATGTTTTGGCCCAGAGCATGTTGAAATCATAACAATGGCATAGATTTAGACTGTATTAATTGTAAATATTTTCACAAGTTAAATTGTCTTTTTAGAAATAACCCATTTGTTCATCAAAATGTCCATATGCTTTCTTCAGTGTGCCCACCCTTTCCTTCAGTGTGCTTTCAAAATACTTCCTAAATAATTTTTCATCCTGATTTTCCCTCTGACCTAATGAAAATCTTGAGGAGGAGTCAATTGGAAGCAACTAGGTATATGGTAATTTTATAATCAGTAAGAGTAGAGTTCTTATATTTCCCCCTGATGCTTTGATCCTTGCTGAATCTTTGTATTTCTTAAAACTCGAGTAAAAATAATAATTATAGTTGTTTGATGTAAGACAGAAAATATTTCAGAATTAATCCTTCAGTGAATTAGACATTTAAGAGACGTTAAAGCATCTCTTTGACTTCAGATTTCCAATTCCATACTAGGTTTTAATTGCATCATGTGAACTTCATTCTAAAAATGAATCTATCAAAGGTTTCCCCTTGTGAACATTCTCATTGTTAATTAACAATGGAATGTAACCCAGGATAGAAAAAGAAAAAGACCTGGGAAAAAGGGTTCAACTGTTACTTTGTTAAGAAAATGGAACCTGAATAGGAAGTGAATAATACTTCTTATTTTTTTAAACTTTACAACAAACCACGAATTCTATATTTTTCATCACTGACAGAAAGAGTTTGAGAACCTTTCTCAGGTTTGATATTTTCCAGAGCACATAACAGATACAGGGATAATTCTAAGCCTTAGACATTTAGCATAGTTGAGGTTTTGTTACAATGTATTCTGGCAGAAGAGAGAAGAGCCTAATGAGCAAAGTACCCTTGTTAACCTTTAAAGTATTATCTTTCAGATCTCACGAGCTTTTTAAATAGACACATCATTTGTTTAGATTATTTCAGTTCTATGACTTGATATATTTCCAAAACTAGCTTCAAGGCCTTACTTATTTTATTCTTCAAATGAGCCTAGCAGAGAAGAAACATAACTGCCTTGTTCCAAGTCATCTGCTGTTTGCAAACGTCCTCCCTTTCCATAAGACATTATTTATTATCTAAGCTTTTTTTTTTTTTTCAATAATTTACACTATAGCATGGTCCATCATGGCCACATTTCCTCTGGAGGTTATGAATATTTGTGGCTGTGTGAAATAAGATAGCACCTGACAATGTGGCTTGGACTGCCCCTTTCTGAGTTTTTGCACAGTTGAAAGGCTGAAGGTTAAACAAAGGGAACTGGGGCAATGAAGGACAGGAAGACCTGGAGATGGCACATCAGATCTGATTGGACCCTAGCTGCTCCAATTTTGGAGGGACCTCAGGAGACCTAATCCTAGATTTCATTCTAGGCCCAAGGGAGATTGGCTTCTACCTGTTTTAGGTGTAGACTTCAGGGATGGAGTAAAGAAGGGCTGAAGTTTGCAGGAAAAGGCAAAGGTTTTGTTGGGAGCTTTGTTATTACCATCGGGGAGCGGTCATGCTCAGCACCCTTTTACCTGGCAATCAGTCTTAGTACTCTTGCCCCCATAGCCAGCTTGCCAAGCAACCGGCCACCAAGTAACAGCTATTCGTATATTAATTTTGTTTCAGCTACTTGTTCTCTAGGAGCCCAGCATTTCTAAAAATCACTAGAAAGTGCATATGTATGGAGGTTTTGCTTCTGTGGTATTTGCTGCTTATACCCCATTATGTAGTAACAGCAGAGTGTAGACGGATGCAAGCTGAGAGTTAGCAAACAAAAACATCGTTATAGATTAGCCTTTTCTGGTGCTTCCTCTGCACCAGACACTGAGTTAAGAATTGTATGTGTATTTATTTAGTTAGTGCTTACAGCAGCTTGAGGATGTAAGTGTGAGAGGGTAGGGGCCTGTTAGGCTTTGGGTGTACAACCTGTCAAGCTTACCTTTATCCCATTCTTTAGAATAGGATTCAAACCTATGCCTGCTGGATTATGGCATCAAACTCTTAACAACTGTGCTATACTGGCTATCATACTCCCCCCTTCCATTTACTTTGGTATGGGGATAGGAGCATAGGGGAGAAATTAGTAGCTGTAAATCAATGCAGTAAATAAAGAGTAATTAGATTGTGTGTACCACCTATTCATGGACTGTAAATTGCTATTTGCTACAGTTCTAAATTGTGATTGATAAAGACCACAGTTCATGAGTACACAATAGCTAACAATGGTAAATCTAGCCAGAAGACTCTGACCTTTGATGACTCCAAGTGCATGTGAGAGAGGGAGATCTTAGGCTGGTTTCCAGACTAAGACTCTCCCTGAGATTAACCTCAAACATTTGGTCGCCTTCTGTACTTGCACTCCCAGCCAGAAGCCTGCAGGATTCTTAGGCAGAATGAACTGGTTCATTCGGCATCTGCCCACCAACTGTGGGTTTGGGTGCTTATGTTTCGCCCTATAAAACCTCCACAACTACTCATGATGGCTGCTGCATAAACAAGAGTTGGTGCTGACCTCAGGCGGTGAACTCTGATTTGAATATGGCTGTAGGAACCAAAAGGAACCTAGAAATTGGAAACTGGACGCTGTGCAAGGCAGGATTGCTCAGCTACTAAATCACATGGAAAATGACACTAGGTTGCCCTGAGATTATTTAGACCTCTGTGTTTCTTCAAAGAAAAGTAATCTTTTATTTGCTTTTTAGATGTGCACTTTCATTAAATTATAGCATAGAGATATTTTAAAAATACAGAATGAAATATAAAAAGTAAATATAGTGTCACTGCTTAAAGACCAATGCTCTAATAATTAGGCCCATTAACCGCCAGTCTTTTTTCTCATGTGTGTATGTTTACATTAAAAAATTCACTATTTTCATCTTATACTTAGGCCCTTACTAAATATTTATTGAGTAAATAAAAATTAATATTTAATTAAATTCTGAGAGCTATTTTTGAAAGGAATTTTTTAATGAACAATGATAGTGTTATTCTAATACTGAGATATAAATTTCATAACAAAATTATTTACTTTGAATCCAAATGCCATTGTCAGAGTAATTCGGCACCAATTAACTCCAATTATTAAAAGAATATTAACGTGGCCAGTTTCGTCAGGAGTGGTTTGTTCCTTCGGATTCCTCTGATGTGGTGAATTGATGGTAATATTAATAAAAATGGTTGCCAACATTTACTGAGTGCCTAGTATACATCAGAAAAAGGTTCCAATTCTTTTCTATTCATTAACTCATTCAGTACTTAAAACAGCACTAAGGTTACCTACATGTTACCAAGGGAGAAACTAAATGCTTTTCTTTGAGTCACATTAATAAGAGTGGAGCTGAGCTGTGAGCCCTGGCAGTCTGGGTCCAAAGCCTTTGAGTGCAATTACTGTATAGGGATATCATCCAGTCCTATGACAATATGATTCCTATGATTTCTCTTTCTTGAATTTTTCATTTTAATTAATCCTTAGTCAACCTGAGTATATTTTCAAGTAATCTTTTTCCATAAGTATTTTACTGCTATGTATGGGTATCTGTGTTACATCTAATACTGGGTAGAGGAGATGCATACACAATTTAAGAGATGTTATTTATGTATTAATTTTCAAAGTTAAAAGGTAATGTGTAGCATGACGTTTACTCAAAACATGGCATTAATCAAATGAATGCTAGTCACCATGAAACATGCAGGTATAGGATAGCTTTTTCTCTTAAAATATGTATACTTTTTTGGTATATTTTAGACAGTAAGTGGCAGAAAATACGATGCAAACTGGCTTACACCAGTGGTTCTCAAACTTCAGTTAGTATCAGCATCACCTGAAGGGTATCTGAAAGCACAGATTACTGACCCCCACTCTGAACTTCTGATTCTACAGGTCCAGGAGGGGTCTCTAGAATCTGCATTCCAACAAATTCCCAGGTAAGACTGATGCTGGAAGTCTAGGATTACACTTTGAGAAAGCTCATTAACCTTAGAAGTTGAGATTTAGGCCGTAGGTCGGCAACTCTGTTTGCATTTCTCCCAGCTGCAGTGCCTTCTGTGTGTTTGCCTAGTCCTGAAACAGTAATAAGGTGACTGTAGCACTTTAAGCTTTGAATGTATGCACAAAAAAATTCCAAGAAAGGAGAACCCAACTCTTTTAGCAACTTTCTTAAGAACATTTATCTATCCAAACCTTCAAAAATGTCTTTTAGGTTTTTTTTTTTACATTTTTTCATGTTCATTCATATTTATTTTTTTGAATGACAGATAAAATTGTTTGTATTTGTTATATACAGCATAATGTTTTGAAGTATATATATGTTGTAAATTAATACATCTAGCAAGTATAATAATATAATAATAATATAAAAATTATACCTCACATAGGTATTATTTTTGCAGTACAAGCATTTTTACCTCTATGCTCAGCATTTTTCAAGAATCCAATATATTGGTAAGTACAGTGACCATGCTTTACATTAAAACAGATCTTCAAAGTAGATGAAACAGCTTTCTGTTGGAAGAAGAGGCCGTCTACGACTTTCACAGGTAGAAAAAAGAAATCATAACAACAGAACAGAGAACCCAAATATAAAACCATCTGCTACAGCCAACCGATCTTTGACAAATCAGGCAACAATAAACACAGGGAAAAAGATGCCCTATTCAAAAAATGGTTCTAGGGAACTTGGATAGCCATGTACAAAAGAATGAAACAGAATTCATATCTCTCACCACTCATAAAAATTAATTCACGACTTAATGAGACTTCATTTTATAATGAGATTGCAGCAATTTGGTCCTATCTTCAGGCTCCATTTCTAATTCCAGTTCTCTTGCTATTTCTACCACGTCCGTGACTTCCTCCTCTGAAGTCATGAACTCTTCCATATCATCCATGAGAGTTGGAATCACCTTCATCCAAACTTCAGTCAATGCTGATATTTTGACCTCCTCTAATGAATCACATGTGGGATTTAAGGGGAGAATTTTTTCAGAAGGTTTACAGTTTACCTTGTTCAGATCTCTCATAAGAGTCACCATGTATGGCAGTTCTAGCCTTAAGAAACGTATTTTTTAATACAGAGACTTGAAAGTCAAAATGACTCTTTAATCTATAAGGTATAGAGTGAATGCTTTGTTAGGTGTGGACACAACACTAATCTCCTCGTAGATCTCATCAGAGATCCTGGGTGACTTTGACTAGGGGTATTGTCTTTGAACATTAGTATTTGGGAAGGAATCTATTCTTCTGAGTAACATGTTCCAATAGTAGGCTGAAAATATTTAGTAAACCATGATATGCTGTCATCTATTCTTTGTTGTTCTGTGTACAGAGCACATTTATTGACTTATTTAGCATAATTCTTAAGTGCCCTAGATTTTCATAATGGTAAATTAACATTGCCTTCAACTTAAAGTCACCAGCTGCATTGGCCTTTATCAAGAGAGTTAAGCTTGTCCTTTGAAGTCTTGAAACCAGGCATTGATTTCCTCTTTTTTTAATATTTTATTTTATTTATATAAAGTCTTCCAAAAATACAATGAATGTTTATTTTTCATTTCAAAATAGTATGGAGGTAAAAATGTTTTGGTTACATACATCCATTTTTCTATGTTTAAGTCAGGGTTATAAGTGTGCCCATCACCCAGATTTATTTCCCTTTGGGAAGATACATAGTAGTGGGATTGCTGGATCAAATGGTGGATCTATTTTTAGTTCATTGAGGAATCTTCCATACTGTCTTTCATAGAGGTTGCACTAATTTGTAGTCTGACCAACAATGCTGTTCTGGTTCCATTCTCCCTGCATCCACACTAGCATCTATTGTTTTGGGCTTTTTAATAAAAGCCATTTTAACTGGTGTAAGGTAACTGGTCATTGCGATTTTAATTTTCATTTCCCTGGTGATTAGTGATGTTGAGCATTTTTTCATGTTTGTTAGCCATTTTTCTATCTTCTTTTGAAAAGCTTCTTTTCATGACTTTTCCCACTTTTTGATGGGGTTGTTTGTTCTTGGCTGATTTGCATGTCTTTTAATTTTGACCTACATTAGATCACCTTTCTATTCTTGAACAAATCCTAATGGCCTGGAGAGTTCTGATCTCTGATTGGCTTAGGCCTATGTTTTCAAGCCAATCTTAGTCAAGAAGTAGGGCAGGACTCTAAGATTAACCAAGGACTACTCTGGAAATGCAAGAATTGAAATTTTTAGATGAAGAAAGAGAATGTTGCTATTGTTTTGGATCAAAACATATTTTTATTACAGCATTATTTTTTTCTTTTAGGAAAATGCTCCAGAATCAGTGGAAACTATACTATAATTTACCTTCCCAAGTCAACTTTGAAGCTAATATGTAAGTTTACATATTAATGATAATATTATGACAGTATTACAATGATAGAACAAGTGCCCATACTTTTAAACGGTTCTTTTTTTCTTTCTTTTTTTTTTTTTTTTTTCTTGGAGACAGAGTCTCATTCTGTTGCCCCTGGCTAGAGTGCCATAGCATCATAGCTCACAACAACTTCAAATTCTTGGGCTCCAGTAATCCTCTTGCCTCAGCCTTCCCAGTAGCTGGAATCACAGGTGCCCACCTGGCTAGTTTTTCTTTCTTTCTTTCTTTCTTTCTTTCTTTCTTTCTTTCTTTCTTTCTTTCTTTCTTTCTTTCGAGACAGAGTATTGCTCTTGCTCAGGCTGTCTTGAACTCCTGAGGTTAAGCAATCTAACAACCTCCACCTCTCAGACTTCTAAGATTATAGAAGTGAGCTACCATGCCTGGTCTAAACAGTGATTTTAACACATGATACAGAACAGGATTTTTTTCACAACTAAAATAGATACCTTTCTATATCCAAAATTTCACTGTAGTTACAAAAGAAGATATTACTAATTAAAAGGTGTCTTTCAAATGCTAGGAGCTATATTTTACATGCATTATCTAAGTTTATCCACTTGCTAATCCTAATAATTAGGCTATATTATTATCAATGTTTTTCAGATAAGGGTTATACAAGGTCTATACTACAATATCACATAACAATATATCTAATCTAGTTCTTGACAACTAAATAATACTCACCCTAATATAAAACATACTCATTTGTTTCAGAAATTACCTCTCTGAAGCACATAACATAAATAATAACTAATGTTAAGGGAACAACTCTGTGTATGTGGTTGCTTTGTTTAATTAAATTTAAATGTCTTACTTAGGTGTTTATTATATATAAGTGTTACGTATTACACGTAAAACTGTACATACTATTTTTTTACACATGTATTACAATATGTGTATAAATATTTGGATAGAGAGAGAGAAAAACAGGAAAAGAACAAATAAACTCCATGAAGCTCTTAATATAATTCCTGACTCATAGTAAGTACCTTATAGTGGTATTAACTTTCATTGATATTTTTATTAAATTCAATATAACAGACATTTATTATGGAACTATTAGCTGTGAAGCATTGTTCAAGGAAATAACTACATATTTATATAGACTGACGTTAAACACTGTATATTAAACACCAGCTCCTTTAACATAGGCTGTTTGTTCTTAATATACTCATTACAGAGGCAATTTCTCAAGCAAATTAGTCATGTAACTTGTTTTCTGATAACAGCCCAGGGAGTTAAGACTGCCAGAATCAACACTGTATTTCAAAGTCTTCCAGGTTCTCTGTAACAAAGGCTGAGTAAGGCATGACTCACAGTTGGGAAACTTCTATTTGAGGGTCTGATTATCTCTCTTCATATCTGGGTGTGGGAAAGGTTGGGAGCAGTGGGCAGTGGGCAGGGGAGGAGTTCCGTTCTGTTTCCAGCACTACAAAGGGAGTGAGAAATACATAGTGAAAGTTCTCCTGGAATAGTTTTTCCCTTATTCAAGGGAGCCCCAGAGACACATCTACTGTTTTCAGTGATCTGAAAACACATTCCGGACAATGGAACTGTGTTAAGTTAATGATCCATTCCAGTGTCTGGTTAAGTTAGTCATGCCTCCTTAGCCGGGAGTAAACTAGCCTGTGTCTTGCATCTAGCCAGTCTAGATTGCTTGACGCTTCAGTCTGTGTGTTTTATGTATTTATTTTGGGAGGAGGTTGGGGGAGGTGTGTTTTTAAGGCTCCGCTTCGATCTTACACATAATGTAATTAAAAGAGAATTGTTTTCCAGCTGCTCAGAGGGATTTAAGTTGTGACTGTCATGTACTTGCTGTGTGACCTTGGGCAAAGCCTTAACATTTTTGAGCCACAATTTCCTGTTTTTTAAAAGAGTGATATTATCTACCTAATGAATTTCTTGTAAAAAAAAAATTAAATTTCAAATAAAAAAGAGTCATCACAGTGCCTGGCACATAGTAGGCTCTCAAAAAGAAAATGAAGAATAAAAAACAAAACAACACCTAATGAGGGGATGTTATGCTAAAAACCATTAGATTTAAGATGACCATATAATTTATATTCCAAAGACTTTTTTGAGAGTAGAAGAGTTAGTATTAATAATTCACCTAGGACGACAGGCCAAACAAGGACTTTCCTGAGCAAATCTGAAAGTATGATCACTCCAACTATATATAATCAGTTGCTTTACTGATAGGACTGAAGGATGGAGGTAGAATTCCTGATTTCTTGAGAATCACAATTTTGCAATCATTTAACTTTTCTATTGTTGTTGGCATGAAAGCTCCGAGGTTCCTCCCAGATACTTCACGGTATATTATCACTGGATCACACATACAACATAGTTTGTGCTAAGCGGTTGAGCAGAAGAAAAGTGGATGGTTTTCTCTTTCCCCATTTCTTCCTGATTTCCGCCCTAAGCTTAAGAAAACCTGAATCTAACTCTTGCCCAAACAGCAACTGCAATGCTTAGACTCCCCCCCCCCAAAAAAAAATACCACCTATCTCAGATAGCACAGGCATGATCCTGAAATTAACAGGCTGAAGAAAAGGAGGATATTTTTAATAAAAATTTGCTTTAGAATCTTGTAATTAAGCTCTTGTAATAATTTGGAAAGCATTTCTTCCTTCCTGTTGTTATTCAATCCAAAATATGCTCTTATGATATACTTAATGGCATTCAAGATAATGACTAAATTCAGAGGCAGTGGAATGTGGTTATATATCCCAATTTAAATCCACATTTGATGTGGAACAAATAGACTTGCCTATTTTAGAAACTTTTTAAAAATGGAGGGATTATATAAAGGAGTAATGAGACAGTCTTAAATTCCTTTTATAGTTTATAAAATTCTACTTTTTAAACATAGAAAAAAAGAAATCAGTGCATAAGACAGATACATGAAAAGTCCAACATTATCTTATCTTTGTATCATGAAGATAGATCCTGAATGGTCTTAACTTTTGCTGTTCTATCATGACTTTTCTAAGAAATCAAGAGCAGTCACTTTGAGCCCGGATCTTAGAAATTGTCTAGGCCTTACCATGTACATACTAGGAAAGAGATCTAAGAGGAGTTAACTCCAGACGATCAATCCAAAAGTTCTGGGTGCTGCTTCATTGATATCTAACGAGTCTCTTACTCACAAAAGGGCACCTGGACAGATCCTTATTGGGTCATTCATTCAACAGGAATTTCTCATGCTCTTAGGCAGTCCCTTGTTCTCTGCAGGACAAATGCTGAGATTCCACCATGGTCACTGCTAGTCCAGGTTTAAAGTCCTATGAGGCAGATAGCATTGTTATAAACTATTACCATTAAAGAGACCAGGAATAATGATAAAGGAAGCTTAACGCACCATATGAACCCATAGTGGTCTAGGGGTCAGAAAAGGTTCTTTGAATGTATATATATATATTTTTTTAAAGCTGAGTAGGGTGAGTAGGAATTGGTCATTTCATAATAGAAATCATGTCCAAGTTACAAAGGACAGTTTTTAAGGAATGGGGAAGGCAGCGGTTCTCTGAAGACACATGAGGATGACGAGAATAAGGACACTCAACCAATGTGAAGCTGGAGAGCTGAGCAAGGCCAGATTATGGAGGCTCGGAGTCATACTAGGACTTTAGATGCTATTCTGTTCAGACATCATCCTGTGGGAAGCCATTGAGAAGTTTTACACTGAAGCCTATGTGATCAAATGTGCATTTATAGAAAACATTCTGACTGCAGGAGGCCAATTAGAAAATGACATAATGGTTAAGATCAAAATCAACAGCAATTTCTACAAAGATGTTTTTAGTGGAAAGGCAGACATTTTGGAAGGAGTATTAACAGGACTTGGTGATCCCTGAGTAGGTGGCAATGCCCCTAAATGATGTGGAGATTACTTAAGGAGAAGAAGTGGGTTTGGAGAGTGGTGTTTACTGAACTCCATTTTGGACAGTAGAATTTGAAAATTCTTTGGTATATTCAGGGACGACTTCAGAGTGTCAGTTGTATGGGCCAGGAACTCAGGAGGGCATGGTTAATCATATTTAGAGATCTGAGAGTAAGTGGCCTTAAAGTCCTGGGAGTAGATGAGGCACCCGGAAGAGAATGGGAAGAAGGGAAGAGGGGACTCAAGTCTGGACTCCTCAGGAGCATCTATATGGAAAGGTGGATTTTTTTTTTTTTTTAAATTTTTAGATTTAATAGGAAGGTACAAGTGTTTGGGTTGCATTGTTTTCATATGTAAGGTAAAGTTCACATTGTAATTGAGTCCTGTGGGGGAACTCTTGACAAAACTGGCCTGGGAAAAGATTTTATGAAGACCCTGAGGTTTTAAAAGGTTCTCTGAAAAACAGGCAGCATGTGACTACAGTCTAACTGGTGATAATATAAAGTGTTTGATATCAGGCATGGGGTTGGAGTGTCCTCAATGTCTAGTGATAGTTCTCAAGCTAGATTCCACTGCAAGAAAAACATCTCTGGAGGCCCCCGGGATCTGAAGAGGACTCAGCCTGATTATCTCACTGATGTTTTTGCAGTTTCCTTGCTTCTCTTTCCCTTCTTTGGTAATGCTCTATCTAAGACATGCCGGCCTGGTAGCCCGCCAGGCATAAGAAACTTGAAGACTGCCTTCCCTTTATTCTTAGATAATATTCTCACTCATATTATAGAAAAAGGAAGTTTTATGATAGGAGTAGTTGGAAAATAAAGTATCTGCTTACCCCAGCCATGAGCTATAATTAGAAAGGCCAGAAAAATATCCTAAGTAGTAACTCAAGACTCATTTTCTTCAAGAATCTCATAAAAATTAAGGAATGCAAAGGTCCTGATAAAAATTTTTAAATGTACATAGACAATGAAACAGATGTACTTACTTTCCTCTCTGTTCCTGGTCTGCATTGCATGCACTTATACATGCTGTCCCTTCGTTCTAATGGGAAAAATCTTAGAATCATGGCACATTAAATCTTAAAAGTTCTCAAAGAGAGCCTCTAACCTAGTCCCTTGCCACTTTCTAGATGAGAAATGTGAGGCCCAGGATTATTGCTCTTGGAACTTACATTTGCATGTTGCATGATCACACTGGTTAAGATCACTAGTGTCTAGAATTGATTATTTAGCTTTGAATCCAGTTCCAGACAAGCCGTTGACATCAGGGAAATTACTTAACCTCTCTGGTCCTTAGTTTCTGCATCTATAAAGTCAGTTAATGATAGTATTTATAGATGTTGGTAGATGATTCTATATATGTTTGTTGCTTGTATTTCTGTTTGTCTTAAGAGAAAAGGAACAGACCACTTATGTTTCAGACTAGCTTTTCAAATATGTTTGTATAGTAAAATACCTTGAAAGATAGTGTTTTCTTCCAGGGCAAAGGACAATTGTGCTTTCTGTCCAGCATAATGAAGACAATGTCTCCCTCTAAGGCAAAGGTGCAGTGTGTTTACTGCCTTTTATAAAATATTTGGGTTCCCTAATCTCAGGATTCTGCTCCTGGGACATGATCAAGTACACACGTAGGCATCACCCAGCCCTCAGAGAACTGGTGCAGAGACTGGTGCTCTGGCTGTTACTACTGATGTGGGTATGGGTTGAACATCTCTAAGCCAAAAACTCCAAAGTCTGAAATGCTACAAAATTTTAAAGTTTTTCAGCACTGGAAAATCCCACATCTGACCTCATGTGACAGGTCACAGTCAAAACTTCATTTCGTGCACAACATTTTAGGAAATATTGTATAAAATTATCTTTATGCTACATGAACAGATTTTGGGTTTAGAATTGGGTCCCTTTCTCAAGATACCTCATTACATATACATAAATATTCCAAAATCTAAAAAATATTCTAAGTCTAAAGCACTTCTGGTTCCACGCATTTTGGATAAGAGATACTCACCCTATAATAAAATCCTCTACCACTGACTCTGGAGTCTCATTCATGCCATTGTAACAAGCTAGCATGTTATTTTACAAATATAGTAAAATCTCAGACCCTTTACAGTTTGTGATAATGAATCTCTGTAAATAAACATAATGAGCTTTGCAGACTGCCTGGCACATAACAACTAAAGATAATAAATCACTCTTACTCCTTCAGTAACCTACTCATCAACAGAGTGGCTCTGTCTGCTTAAAGATGAAATGTGAAATTTTTAAAGAAAGATACCGTATATACTCGAGTATAAGCAGAGTTTTTTAAGCACAAAACTTGTGCCGAAAATCCCGAACTTGGCTTATACTCGGGTCATACAGGTTATTTGATTCGGTGCGCGTGCACCTAATCAAATGCATGTAGTCTCCAGTCGTCTTCTGCCGTCTGCTTGAGGGGGCGGTGCTTCAGCTCAGTCCACAAGTCACGACTGGGCTGAAAAGGTAGGCTTGATTACCTGTTAAGCTACGGTTTTCTGAACTTTATTTGAAGTTTTAAAGTTGTTGTTGCTAGTTTACAGTTTTTCTTTAGCAATAAATATTGAAAAGGATTTAACCTACTGATTCCTCAATTATTGTAATTGTTTTGGGTATATATTTTTATTTTTGAAATTTACCAGTGGCTGCTGCATTTT
>CAUYPK010115433.1:0-10125 GCA_963574355.1 Loris lydekkerianus | reverse complement strand
GTCTTAACACAATAACTAAGAAAATGCCAGGAAGGCTATGTTAACCAGTGTGATGAAAATGTGTCAAATGGTCTATAAAACCAGTGTATGGTGCCCCATGATCGCATTAATGTACACGGCTATGATTTAATAATAAAAAAACAAACAAACAAAAAACAAAAACAAACAAAAAAAAAAAGTGGAGCCTCCTTTTGGGTGTAAGCAGGACTTAGTGACTTTTATCTAACAGAATCTGCTGGAAATGACAGCATGTGGCTTCCTCTTCCTCCTTGCTCCCTCTCCCCTAGACTGTTCACTCTGGGGGAACCAGCTGTCACATGGCAGGGCACTTAAGTGCTCACAGGACTGAGGCATCCTATGAGGGCACCATTGTGGAAGCAGAGCCTCCCACCCCAGTAAAGCCTTCAGAAGGTGGCAGCCCCACAAAAGACCTTGAGCTGGAACCACTCAGCTAGGCAACCCCCAAATACCTGCCCCTCAGGAGCTATCAGATAATTGTTTATAGTTGTTCTAACCCTCTACATTTTAAGGTAACTTGTTCTGAAACAATAAATAACCACATACCGAGATTTACTCTCCTGGAATTAATGTCAGCCCTGTCATCCACTTGCACTGTGGCCTTGGCTAAGTTAGTTAATCTCCTGAGCCTCATCTGTACCACAGGAATGACACCTTCCCCAGGACTGCTGTGAGGACAGAAGTGGAGAGGGGTCATCAAGCCCCCATGGCACCTTCTACTTCATGCCCTTGTCCTCCACAGCACAAGACAACTCCACAATGGACACCAGGTGAATGCCCAGTGACCGGTGCTGTGGGGAGGGAGTCTCTAGGACTCCTGGTTGTACTCTTTACAACCCTCAGTTGGCAAGGGCACAGGCCTCTAGGTTCCAGCCCTGGAGGGTGGGTGCTTAGTCCACTCTGGACACTATGCCCAACCTTCTGGGACAAGTATGTCCCTCAATTTTTTCAACTCTCTGAGCCTCTGTGGCTTTACCTCTAAAACAGGAATCGGCAGGTCAGGGAGGACCCTTGGCAGAGAACTGTGTGAAGTCATCACAGTGCACCTCTGAGCTCAGATGCCTGTCACACAAGTGCAATCATGACCCAGGGGGATGACCCAGTATGTGATCACCCAATAGGATGATGGGGGAAAATGTGCATGTGGGGGTGGTACTCTAGCAGCACAGCCTCCTGTACCATGATGGGAAGTCAACAGTTTGTTTTTAAAACTGAAAACAATTTCTAGAAATAAATTTAAGGAAGTTTTTTAGAAAAATGGAGGAAAATAACAGAAAAAAAAAAAATACAAGGACGGGGCGTGGTAACTCACACCTGTAATCCTAGCATTCCAGGAGGCCAAGGCAGACAGATTGCCTGAACTCAAGAATTCGAGATCAGCCTGAGCAAGAGCAAGATCCTGTCTCTACTAAAAATAGAAAAACTGAGGCAAGAGGATTGCTTGAATCCAGTTTAAAGTTGGTGTGAGTTACGATGCTACAGCACTCCACTAAGGGCTATAAAATGAGATTCCATGTAAAAACAGACAAACAGACAAACAAACAAAAAAACAACAGCTAAAATTACTGAAAATCGATGCCTGCATGGAGTAGAAGGGAATGTCAACAAAGAAATGAAGTGTGTCCAGACAGGGCTGCCTTGGAGGGCAGGGCAAGGTGGCCTGTACCTGCCAGAGGCTGCTGCTTGGATGCGTCCCAGACCTTCGCCACTGTGCCTGCTGCGCTCACCAGAATACCATCTGAGGTAGGGTGGAACTGCAGTGCGGCCACTGGGAGGTCCTCCTCCAGCACCACTCCAGGCACCGAGGGCAGGGCCTGGCCTGGGGTGGGCAGTCGCCAGAGTTTCACCTACGAGAAAGTTGACATCTGTGAGCCAGGGTGGAGGCCTTACCACCTCCAGGGAGCCTTGCCCAGTGCTGACCCTGACCTCAGTGAGGCCTGTGCTAGAACAAAATTGCTCCCACCAGACATCCTCCACCTGTCAAGGATAATTCGTCTGCCTCTGCTGCTGAGGCTGGGAGCTGCATACCCCACACTGGGGAAAGGAGGGAAGGAAAGCGAACTCAGGAACTGCATGGTATGGTCAGAGGGTGAGAAAATATGAGAGTGGGGCAGGAGCCCCAGACTGGAGGGGACACGGAACAGCTCTTCTACCTGACTCCACTCACCATCTTGTCAGCTGAGCCCGTGGCCAGGAGGAAGTCATCAAAGGGAGAGAAGTCCAAGTCGGTGACCAGGTCTGTGGGAGAAGGATGGCTGAACCCACTGGGACATTCTGCTTCCAACCCAGCATGATCCTCCCCAGGCCAAGAGCTTCTGAAGTGATACCTTCTGCCACTCCAAAGTAGGGCACTTCTGGACACAATGGGGACACATGCCACAGACCCATGCCTGATATACATCCTCAGGAGACCTGCTGACCCAGAACAGCCAAGGGCCCTGGCATCAGGAGGTAGATAGGAAGTGGGCAGGAAGCCCCTTGGATTACAAGGCACCTGTATGAACGAAGCTGCCCAGCCCAGCCCCTCCTAAAGTGACACATCTAGGCTGCTGCTTCCATTGTGGAAGGTCCCCAGGAACTTCCCAGTAAATCCATTTTTGGCCTAAGTAAGCTGGAGTTGGCTTTAGTTCTCTGCAACTGAGGAACCCAAGCAGCTCAGGTCAGGGGGTGGGGCAGAATGACTAGAGCCCAGAGGTAAAAAGAGGCTGCTGGTCTTGGGGGCGGGGGTAGAGACAAGGTGTAGAAGGCAGCAGGATGAATAGGGTGAGACCAGAGTTGCAGGCCTGCGTCACCAGAGCCAGAAGCACAGCCACCACCCCTTGCTATCTGCCCCCAGTAGGGCTGAGGAGGACCACTTTCCTTCCAGCAGAAGGAAATAGGGAGAGATGGGGCAGCTGTGGACAGGCATCCTTGGGATAGCCCCAGCCTGGAGTCTCATTGGCAAGACCATGAAAGTCCTAGGCCTAAAGCCACAGAACCCCTGCCACCCTTACCCTGGGGGATCCTTGCTGGGCAGGGCAGGTCCTAGCCAAGTATAGCCACCAGCTCAAGCAGTCTGGTGTCCTTGGGGGATGAGATGTGGTAACACAATTGAGTCATCTGAGCACTCAAGCACACCCTAGTGATGTGGTGCCGAGTGCTAGGCATGCAGGGACCTCACCAAATCCCCATATGGACCCAATGGGTGGTACTGCCACAGTATCTCCAACTGAGGGATGAGGACACAAAATTCAGAGAGGGCAAGCAACTTGCCCAGAGGCACACAGCAAAGAAGAGGCAAGGCTGAGGGTCAGGCTTAGGCAGCCTGGCTCTAGAACCTGCACTCCTCAGGACATGACACTGCCTTTCCCCAGCAGACCAGGCCCTCAGTTGGACCCCAGAAACACATCCCAGATATTTCCCATGGGTCTGTTCCCCTGGTGCTAGGTTGGAAGGCAGAAGTGATCCTCAGGTAAGGGGCCAAAGGGACCCCCAAAGGCAAGGCACCCTCTCCCACCACCAGCACTGCCAGGGCAAGATGGCACCTAGTACCTGCAGGGCAGCTACAGCCACAATGAGACTACAGCCTGCCCACAGAAGACTGGTCCAGCTTCTGTTTGGAAACCCTAGTAAAAGGGGGCTTATCACCTTGCAAACAACCTGGGCTGTCTACTTCATGAGTAAAAAGCATAAAAAAAAACTTGGCACAGTGGCTCATTAAACTAGCACTTTGAGAGGCTAAGACAGGAGGATCACTTGAGGCCAGAAGTTCAAGACCAACCTGGGCAACATAGCAAGACCTGTCTCTATTAAAAAAAAAAAAAACCCAAAGCAAACATATGTGGATCAAATAGACCTGGATTCACTGAGCCTCAGTTTTCTTAATTCAAAAATGGGTTATTTTAAAACTTGCTTCAAAAAGCTTTGAAATTAGATGAGAAAACAGAGTGCTTATACATGCTACAACATGCATGGATCTCTAAAACATTATGCTAAGAAATGAAAGAAGCCAAGATTTGAAAGATACACATCGTGAGTCCATTTCTGGAAAAAGCCAGTCTATAGGGCAGATGGAAGCAAAAATTTCCTACAAAGGGTGAGGTAGTAAATACTTCAGGATTTCAGGGCCACGTATTTTCTATCACAACTACTTCACTCTGTAGTTGCAAGAAAGCAGCAAAGACCATGCATTAATGAACAGGTATGGCCGTGTTCCATTAGAGCTAATTACAAATCTGCCTGGATTTGGCCATGACGGTAGTTTGCAAACACCTGCTACAAAGGCAGAAAGCAGATCAACAGTTGCTAGAGCCTGTGGTACTCGAGGCGGAAATAGATTAAACACAGAGGGGCCCACAGGATCTTTTGGGGATGATGGAAATGTTCTAAAATTACATGGTGTTGTATACAACTCCATAATCTTTTTTTTTTTTGTAGAGACAGAGCCTCACTTTACTGCCCTCGGTGGAGTGCCGTGACGTCACAGGACTCACAGCAACCTCCAGCTCTTGGGCTTCCGCGATTCTCCTGCCTCAGCCTCCCGAGCAGCTGGGACTACAGGCGCCCACCACAATGCCCAGCTATCTTTTGGTTGCAGTTCGGCCAGGGCTTGGTTTGAACCTGCCACCCTCAGTATATGGAGCTGGCGCCCTACTCACTGATCCACAGGCGCCACCACAACTCCATAATGTTAATAAAAAATCTTCAAATTAGGTTTGGCACCTGTAACTCAGCAGCTAGAGCGCCAGCCACATACACCGGAGCTGACGGGTTCGAACCCAGCCCAGCCAGCCAAACAAAGACAACTACAACAAAAAAATAGCTGGGCATTGTGACAGGCACCTGTAGTCCCAGCTACTTGGGAGGCTGAGGCAAGAGAATTGCTTAAGCCCAAGGGTTTGAGGTTGCTGTGAGTTGTGATGCCACAGCACTCTACGGAGGGCACCAAAGTGAGACTCTTTCTCCAAAATAAATAAATAAATAAATAAAACTTTAGCTGGGTTTAGTGGCTCACACCTATAAATGAAACACTCTGGGGGTGTGTGTGTGGGGGGGGGGGCGGTACTCTTGAGGTCAGGAGTTCAAGACCAGCCTGAGCAAGAGTGAGAACCCCTCTCTACTGAAAACAGAAAAATTAGCCAGGCTTGTGGTGGGCACCTGCAGTCCCAGCTATCAGAGAAGCGAGGCAGGAAGATCACTTGAGCCCAGGAGTTTGAGGCTGCTGTGAGCTACGCTGACACCATAGCATTCTAGCCTGGGTGATAGAGTGAGACTGTCTCAAAAAAATAAAAAAAGTTTTTTTAGGGCAGCACCCATACCTCAGTGGGTAGGGTGCTGGCCACATATACCAAGGTTGGTGGGTTTGAACTTGGCCTAGGCCAGAGAAAACAAAGACAACTGCAACAACAACAACAACAAAAATAGCCTGGCATTGTGGCAGGCACCTATAGTCCCAGCTCTTGGGAAGCTGAGGCAAGAGAATCACTTAAACCCAAGAGTTGGAGGTTGCTGTGTGCTGTGACTCCACGGTACTCTACCCAGGGCAACAGCTTGAGACTCTGTCTCTCAAAAAAAAAAAAAAAAAAAAAAAAGGCTCGGCACCTGTGGCTCAAGTGGCTAAGGTGCCAGCCACACACACCTGAGCTGGCGAGTTCGAATCCAGCCTGGGCCCTCCAAACAACGACAGCTGTAACCAAAAAAAATAGCCAGGTTTTGTGGCAGGTGCCTGTAATCCCAGCTACTTGGGAGGTGGAGGCAGGAGAATCGCTTGAGCCCAGGAGTTGGAGGTTGCTGGGAGCTATGATGCCACAGCACTCTACCCAGGGTGACAGCTTGAGGCTCTGTCTCAAAATAATAATAATAATAATAATAATAATAATAAAAATAAAAAATATTTTTTAAAGAGACTAGATGAAAAAATGCAGATAACATTCTTAGCACGGAGAGAGCCCTCCACAATCTTCGCCATTGTTATTAACTGCCACCACCACCATCATCAGAACCCTACATGGTACAGTACAGCAGCCTTAGAACCAAGGATCAATAGGCAACTGGGAACTGAGGCCAGAGAGCCTGGGCCCAGAGCTGCTATAGCTGGCCAGGGAGAGGCAAGGCCAAGCATGGGTATTCCTCAGCCTGAAGCAAGCAAACTGCTTCCCCAGGTGGGCAGGCTGCCAGTGGACTGCTGGGTACCCCCAGAAGCAGCTGCCGTGACAAAAATTCTCTTTGTGTGGGCCCATCTCTAGCCCTTAGCCCAGCACAGCCACCTCCTTGGAAGGCCCTGAGGATGCCAATGTGGACGGGTGCCCTACTGAGCTCCAGGAGAGAATGCAGGGCCAAGAACCACACAGGTTTGAGTCCTCAGCAGTGACAAGGAGCCCACACCAGCCTGCAGCTGGCAGCTGCACATCACCCTCCACCAGCTCCATAACCTGCAGCAATGGCTACCTGCCTCTGTGCAGAGGCTGGAACCCTAAACCCCAACGCAGCCTCCTGAGGCCACCATCTCTCAGAGAATGCACAGCAAGAACGAGAGAGACCTGGCAAGTCATGGGGTGTAGGAATAATAGGCATGGATTTCTGGCCAGGGGTGAGGTGAGCAGGAGAAAGTTCTAGGCTTCCTGGTCAATCACCTACTTACCTGAATGGCAGCCCAAGTGGGCCACCTGTCTCTTATCCTCTCCTTGGTCTTCCAGAGGCACAATGCCCAGCACACCTGTTAAATAAACACAGGATCTCTGACTTTGGGCCTAGGAGGGACCATCTACCTCCCCATCCAGGGGTTCCCAGAGGAGACAAGACCCAGGGCCTTGGACCTTCTCAAAGGCTCCACCAATCACAAGACCACTACATTCTGAACATAGTGATTGGCCAAGGGTTAGACTTTTGCCTCATGCAAGAACCATCCATGCAATGGATGAATAAAAGACATGGAGAAAGAGGTTCTCTGTTCATATCATGGGTCAGATCAGAGGTCAGCTCAAGGCCACTCTTCCCACCTTTACTTGAGAAAGAAGTCAACACCAAAGGCAGCAAAGCTGAGGGAATGAGTGAGAAGTCAGGGCCAATAATACATGTGAGTTTCTGGACACAGTTCTGTCTGAAGCCCTGAGTTCATAGACAAGCCAAAAATTACCCATTTCTTGCTTAAGTCAGTTTGAGGTCTGAGCTACCTACCACTAGCAACCAACAGAGTGCCAACCAACACTACCCAGGCTTTTCTTTTCTTTCTTGAGACAGAGTCTCACTATGTTGCCCTGGGTAGAGTGCCGTAGCGTCACAGCTCACAGCCACCTCCAACTCTGGGGCTTAAACGATTCTCTTGCCTCAGCCTCCTGAGTAGCTGGGACTACAGGCGCCCACCACAATGCCTGGCTATTTTTTTGTTGCAGTTGTCATTGTTGTTTAGCTGGCCCGGGCTTTGGTTCAAACCCACCAGCCTCAGTGTATGTGGCCGGTGCCATAACCATTACACTATGGGCGCCAAGCCAACCTAGGCTTTTCGAGTCTTGTCTTCTTACTGACCCTGGCATCCCTGGGCTCATAGATGAAGAGGAGGAGACATATGGGGACAGCTGGAAACAGAAGCGGTAGTTACTTCCCGGCCCTCCTAGCCATGTTCTTGAAAACCATAATCAACATGGTTT
Organism: Loris lydekkerianus; assembly: GCA_963574355.1. NCBI lineage: Eukaryota > Metazoa > Chordata > Mammalia > Primates > Lorisidae > Loris > Loris lydekkerianus. The sequence continues at coordinate 2,482 of CAUYPK010115433.1, read as the reverse complement.
CTATACACACATGTCCTAATCAGGGTCTCTGATTACTGCACTTTGGCCAGTAAGTAGGGGTCCAAGGACTCGTGTGCTGCTTACCTCTGAGCAAACCATTCCAAGTCCCAACCGACAACATCCCCCACCAAACCATTCTAAGTCCCCACTGACATCTTCCTCCCCACCCTATCTGGGGTGAGGATGTTGGAATCTCCACACCCATAGCCACTCCCCTACCTGAACGGTCTGAGTTGAACGCTATCAAGCTGCAGCTCGATTTGATGTGGTTCCCACATGAGGGGGTGGTCCCAGCCCGAATGTCATTGATCCAGGCCTGCAAATAAAGAATCAGAAGTGTGTGGCAAGGATCGGGGCTCTCTGTTCCTACCTAAAGCAGGGGAGTGGAGCAAAATCCAGAAACTCTACCTTAAATCTATACCATTAGAGATGCATTCCTTTGGATCAAACCCTACCCCACTCACCCAGTCCCTCAGAATATGCAAAATGTTCTTAAAATGGTAACCTCAGTCATTAAGGAGACAATTTTGCTTATTAAGGCGGTTCCCTCATAAAAAGGAAGAGGCTGGGCAGCTGCCAAGATGTCGCAGCCCAAGAAAAGAAAGGTAACCTTTCCTGGTGGAGAGTCGGAGAAACCCCTGGTGCTGTCCACTTCACCTTTTCACCCAGCCACCCACTGGAATCAGGCGCTCCTTTATCTGAATGAGCCAGTGCAAGTGGAGCAAGACACTGACATTTCGAGAGAGAATGATTTCAGTGTCTGTTTGAGGAGATTCTTCTGGCTGTGTTTATTTTAAAAAGTTGCCCTCTTGGCTTGGCACCTATGGCTCAAGTGGCTAAGGCGCCAGCCACATACACCTGAGCTGAACCCAGCCCAGGCCTGCCAAATAACAATGATGGCTGCAACCAAAAAATAGCCAGGCATATGGCGGGTGCCTGTGGTCCCAGCTACTTGGGAGGCGAAGGCAGAAGATTTGCTTGAGCCTAGGAGTTGGAGGTTGCTGTGAGATGTGATGCCACAGCATTCTAACCCAGGGGGACAGCTTGAGGCTTTGTCAAAAAAAAAAAAAATTGCCCTCTCAATGACAGATAGTGTGCTTATTAATGGGCTTTTAAGCCTCAGAAGGATGTAGTACCAAGCACTTGCATTTCCAGTTATTTTGTTTTATGGTAAAAATAAACACAAATGATTGGGCTGTGAGATAATAAATGGTATCATTTAAAAAATAAAATAAAATAAACACGAATGAAAAATACCAAAAAAAAAAAAAAAAAAAAAAAAAAAAGGGAAAAGGCTGGACGGTGCCTGTGGCTCAGTGAGTAGGTGCTGGTCCCATATACTAAGGGTGGCGGGTTCGAACCCAGCCCTGGCCAAACTGCAACAACAACAAAAAATAGCCGGATGATGTGGAAGACACCTGTAGTCACAGCTACTTGGGAGGCTGAAGCAAGAGAATCACCTAAGCCCAAGAGCTGGAGGTTGCTATGAGCTGTGATGCTACAGTACTCTACCGAGGGCAACAAGGTAAGAATCTGTCTCTAAAATAAAACAAAAAAAGAAGAGGCTGTCATAAGAAAGCTCAGGTGGAAAAAGGCTAATTGAGCAGTATATGTGTGTGCATGAGGGGGGAGTTTCTGTTACAGGAAGTGAGAAAAGCAGAGAAAAGAGAAGCAAGGACCTAAGAAGACAGATTCAGCTTCCTCAAACACATAGCTAAAAACCTCCTCCATGTACCGGGAAAAAAACACCCAGGCTCACAGGGAGGAAATATCAAGGCCTGGCCTCATCAGACCATGCCTCTCCACAAAGTCCGACAGGTGAGTAAAAGATGCAGGCCACACATGTGGAGGCAGAGGAAAACTTTTTCTGAAACTGAGATCAGCGAGGTCCATGTATTTCTCCATTGGTATCAAAGCACTGCTGGACATTCCTACCTACCCCTGATTAAAGAGCACCCATATTTCCCAGTCCACCCACCTGAAGCCTCTAGGAAATCCCTTCCACCACCTGAAGCTTCTGTATCAATGTTCACTTGCTACAGAATATCAGTACCCTGCATTATTTTTCTTTCTTAATGTTTTCTGTATAAACACAGAGATAGGAAATATAGAAAGGTACTGGAGCCCACAGTGATAGGAAATATATTTGAAAAGGAGAATAGATCATCTGTTCTCTCACCTCCCTAACATAAACTGTTTTAAGCTCTTGCTGTAGTCCCTGATTCCATACCTGTCTGTTTACTTTGCAAGACTGAGGCCCACCCAGGAGCAAGAACCATGGCCTCTTAAACACCCTCCAGACTCTTCCAAGCAGTACTTAACTGTACTCAGAGAGACTGCCTTTTTTTTTTTTTTTTTTTTGAGACAGAGTCTCACTGTGTCACCCTCAGTAGAGTGCTGCGGCATCACAGCTCATAGCAACCTGAAATTCTTGGGCTTAAGCGATTCTCTTGCTTCAGCCTCCTGAGCGAGCAGCTGGGAC